>PVJO010019648.1:0-33765 GCA_004026905.1 Hystrix cristata
CTTGAGATACTAGGAATTAAGCCCAGGGATTTTCCACTGAGCTAGACCTCCCAGTTCTTTGTTAACTCTATTTATTAATTTGAAGAATCACACTAAGTTGCTAAGTTGCCCGGACTGGACTCCAACTCAGGGTCCTCCTGCCTCAGTTTTCCCAAAGTAATCTCCTTTTTTATACTTTAGAATATAATGAACTTTTCTTTCCTATGGTATTTAAATAGACTATTATTACAGTTTAAAAGGGCACATTGCATTATGTGGTAGGAATAGAGTATACTTATTTCCCTAGTGTCCTGCTGTGGGCATTAGGTAGGTCCTAGATTTTTCTATAATAAAAATGGTTTTCATAAACATCCTTGCTCTCTCTGTGCCTACAAGATAATTGGTTGTACTATAGTGAAATCAAAATTATTTCTAACATTTTGGATTTAAATATAAACACACCAGTAAATTAAGTTTCTTTTTAAAAGCAGGTTAATAGAGTTCCTACTGTGTCCTATTTTGTCTTGCTAGGTGTCATGTAAAATGAGAAGTATGAAAGACTAGGCCTGCAGCATTCGCCCAAGAGAGAAGCACTCCCATTTCGTGTTCTAAGAATGGGCAACTTTGGTTTTAGGTAGTGCTAAGAAATAAGCTGGGTGGTTAGTGTTGGGCCAGAAAATGGAGGTGTGAAATACAAACTAAGGAGCTTACACCTGACTCAAACCAACTAAAAAAAAATAAATTAAGACATGTGTTTGATACATTTAAAATTCTTTTTTCAGGTCCTGTGTAGGGTAGAATGGGTGATCATGAGATTGCGGGGTGATGGAGAGATAGAACTTTCAGGGTAAAGAGACAGGCGGGCATTGGGTTTACGGCATTACGGCCTTTCACAACATGCAAGAGTCCTCTCAGGTGTTCACTTGATGCCAGATCTTCCCACTTTCTATGCTTTTCTTCAGTAGTAGCCACACACTGTAGGACTGGAGAAACATCTATATAAGTGTACTTTGCCCTTTCTCGTAGAGATGGGGTAACAAAATCCTTATCCTAAAATAAATTCCAACTTTTAAAATGGAAACTTTTGCTAACACAGCTCTCAGTTTTCTTGATCTAGCAGGACTGGAGCCAAAGACAAAATTACCCACAACAGCAGCAAAAACCGACAGCACAGAGTGGGGAACCCTGAGGTTGCAGGCTTTCTTTGGCACTCACACTAAGATAAACAAGTGTGTGGACATATTCTTTGTAAGACGTTCAAAATTTCTCAAGTCAGACAGAAATTTGAATAAAGGGGAAACATAAAACAGGAAAGAAGAATCGAGCAACAAATTGTTGAGTGAATGAAGTTCTAAGGCAATTCATTTTTGTATGATTTACATCCCCCTGCTTTGACTACAGTTCTAATACACAAATTTATTCCACATCAAGCATTTACATCATCTCTTCAGGCAGCCTAACAGCTATCGAAACCAAAATATCCTCTGACAATAAAAAATATTTTTAACTGCTCTCTACTGATTTTTTTCTACAAAGTAATACAAACTGTTCTTTTTCTGCCAAAAAAGAACATGGTTTTTATATTACAAAATAAAAGTTAATCATGTTTTTATATTACAAAATAAAAGTTGATTTTTATTGGGTGTCTATTATGTGCCAGGCAGCTGCAAAATATGGAGGGGTCCACCTCATTTATGCTTCCCATCATGGAACTTGTCTTCGGGAAATGCTTCGTCTTTCAGGCTATTCACAATAGGGCATGAAAATAGAGTTGTGGCAGAGAGAGTCCTGAAACCGTGTTCTGATATGACTGTCCCCTGGGATCCAGGTCACCTGTCTTGCTGGCTTCCAAGACCATGACACTGAGTTTGTACTGAAATCTACGGGACGCTACCGCTGACAGCATTTAAAGGCTTTATTACAGGCTTCTCTTATTGCCTTTTTAAAGTAACTATAATAGCATGTCTGTGATATTACCACTATTTTTACTTCAGGTAATAAAGAAATTCGAAATACACAATTCATTTGCAAATATAAGCAGACAGCATAATACAAATTCTACATAATTCATATTTACATAATAAAATCATGTAATGCATTTGCCTCTTAGAGGCAAAGTTTTACCATGTCCCCAAAATGCCTTTGTGTCCCCAGAATGGCGCGATCGTACAGTCTTCCTCCGCCTCCCTTCAGCTGGGTTTCCGTTCCCCTGGATGGTTTTCCTCTCCTCTGCGGGAAATTTGGCTGTAAAAGACGTGTGTGCAAATATCCACAGGTGTTGAGCATGCAGCATGATGTCAGACAGGCAAATGAACCACACGGGAGCTTAGTAAACGATACATACACCTGCAAATGATGGCCCCTGGTACTGACAGTGGGCCGGCAGTTGTTTTAAGCCCCTGCGAATCATGCTTTTAATTTGCCACAGACTTAGTTTCTAATCTGCACAATTTCTAAAGATTCAAATAAGAATAGGGCCACCTATAGAATATTTCATATAATACAGCCCCTGAAAGAGATAAGCAACATGCAACCTCTATAAATAGAATTACATTTTCAGATGTGCCTAAAGCTAACATATAGGAAAAGACAGAAAAAGAATGCTTGCACCTTTTGCAAAAACAAATCTTTAAGATGCTGTTCATTCTGTGGTTCAAATCCCTGTGAGCAAAGACCAACAAGAAAAATTTCTTCTAGAATTTAGCAGTAGTAAAAAAAGTTTGCCTCTGAAAAGCTAACAGCTGTGTTTACCTTTCTTGGTCAATGATACCTAGACATTTTATTTCTCCTAATCGCTAGCCAGGTCTAATAATAAGCTTAGTGTAATGTAGATAATTTCTATGAGATATATCTTTTCCAATTTCATCTTAATCCTTCAGTTTGAGTCAATACAAAATGATACAGCTACGTAATTGGATGACACGTCTACTTGGCGGATTGAGACTACGATGCTGTTACGGAGACTTGAAGCTCATATTGATGCCCAGGAGCTTGATCCACGTTATCAAAGGTGATATGTTCGTTTCCCTCCTCTTCACTTCAAGCATTGCCCTCTCTCAGTTCAGGCAGCCATTTTTATGTACAATCTTAGCTATCCGTCTTCATTGCAGTCGTGTTCTCCTTAGGGCCATCCAGGATATTACTGGAATTTTTTTCTCTAATGAAAATCTTAGCATCTCTCTCTCCTGCTTTTGAGCCATAAAAAGCTCCCCGGGGATGCTCCATAAAATAAACGGGTGTGGGATGATTTGCGGCTGACATGTCAAAAAAGCATTCTCTATTCAAATATATTGCAAAGTTTCCCAGAGTTCAGTGGATTTGTTTATTGCAAGACCACTCAGAGCCTGTAGAATCCCAAAGTTCACTGGGAACTACTGAGAGATGGATGAAAAGTGTGTTCAGCTTCCCAGACTTTCGAAACCATAGCGCCCTTTTGCATAGATGTCTTGGGGCAAAATTCATGGAGTCATACTCTTTAGGAAGCAGGTGCCTGCGAGCAGAAAACCCGGGTCCCTCCTTTCTAATAGAAAATATTCTCCTTGAACCCGTCCTGTGTTACTGTGCTAGCCCTGGGCTGCCCTCATGTATGCTGCGGTCAACCTGGACTACTTGGTGCTCTGGGCCACATCATGTACTTTCTCATCTCCACGTGGTTTCCTGCCATCCCTTTTATTTACGAGAATATTTTTCCTTCCTCTGTGTAAAATTCAGTCACTTTTCAAGATCCCATTTAGATATCTCCATTCCTTTGAAGGATTTCCTTTCCTTTTTTCCTAAGGTAAAATTCTTCCCTTCTTCCTTCCTGTTGCCTTTGAATATTTTGCAAGCTTCTATTATTGAACTTATCACTGAAGATCATTTATTTATCTTCTCAAATCTTTTATTGGTGTGAAAAGAGCATGTTCAGGATTTAGACTTCTAATAAAATACAAGACTGATCCTAGTAATTAGTCTCCGTCATCGATATCTCTCTTGCTCCATGAAGTGCACCTATAAGCATTCAGGTCACTGAATGGTCCCTTCCTTCTGGACCTAGGCTGGCCTGTCCCTCACTTCCTTGCTTGTGATCACTAGACTTCTGTGGAAAAGCTACTGCACGACTTCCAAGGCTAGGTTATAGGAATGCTCATTCTAGGGAAGGCAAACTGTCATATGAAAAGGTTGAGGCCCTGCTCTATAAGGAAGCTGGGCTAGTTATGTAGTTAGAGGGGAGGGGAGGAGAAAGACAGAGCAAGAGAGAGAGAGAGAGTGAGGGAGACCTACACAGCCACAATCACTTGCTGCACACATTGCAGACAAGGTAACAGACTCGAGACATCTTATCTTATCTCAGCCCAAATGCCACCTGGCTGTAACTCCAAATCCTTGTGAAAATTGTCCCACTGAATTTGGTCAACTTGGAAGCAGTGAGAGGGCATCTTCTTCCAGACCAGCTAGGGATAGAATTTGCAGAGACCTTGAAGAGACTACTAGTGAAGTCCGTGCTAAAAATACCTATGGATTTCTTTTAGTTGTGCATTTTAATGTTAAGAAAAAGAAATAAGAGCGAAGAACATACTTTTCAATCTTAAAGTCAAATGTAAAAGAAGCTCACCTAAAATAGTATTTTCTAGATAAAGTATAAAACTGTTTCTCACTCCTAGTTTCTCCAACCAGTGTATGATTCAAAAGAAAAATGCCTCAGGTAAGGATAGAAACTCTAGCACTACCAGAAAACATATCTCAGGGTGACTACTTTAACAAGTTTCTTTGATGAGACCTAAAAATATTGGCAAAGTCCTGGGCAGTGCCTCAAAGCTAGACCATTAGTTGGCAAACATTTTCTGTGAAGGGATAGATGATAAATATTTTAGGTTTCACAGGCTACATAAAAGCCTTGTGCTGTATTCTTTATTCTTTGTTTATTGCGGTATATGAACATAACATTCCACCATTAGTGTCCTTTAGCACAGCCACAGTGCTGTGTCACCATGAACATGACCTGGATACAGAACATTTCCATCAGCCCAAAAAGAAAACCTAAACCCATTCGGCGTCACTCCCCAGGCCCCGTCCCCTTGCAAGCCCCCAAACCACTGATCTGCTTTGTAACTCTGTAGAGTTTCCTTTTCTGGGATATTTTATATCAGTGGTGCCTGTGTTTATGTTCTATTAGCACAATAGCTGAAGCATCATCCCTATTGGAGCATTTATCAGTATTTCATTTCTTTTTAGAGCTGAATAATAAATACTTGTTTCTTTGGCTCGCCAACATTTTCTTTATCTGTTCATCAGATCATGCATATTTAGTTATTTCCACCTTTGGCTATGATGAATAATACTGTTAGAAACGTTGATGTATAAATTTTTCTTTTTGAATTGTTTTCAGTATTTTCATGTATGTACTCAGAAGTCACATTGTTGTGTCACATGACACTTTTGTTTAATTTACTGAGAAACTGCCCAAGTGCTTCCTACAGCGACTTTACGATTTTACAACCTCACTAACGAGTAAGTTTCTACCTTTGACAATACTTGTTACTTTTTCAAAGTTTATTCTGCTTTAATTATAACTAGCCTAAAGGATGACATCTCATTGCAGTTTTTGATTTTCATTTCCTTAATTTCCTAATGACTAATTGCTTTGACCTTCTTTTCATATTCTTATCAACCATTTGTACATCTTCTTTAATGTAATGTGTGCTGAGAGAGGTTCACATGAGGACTTTCATTTACATGCAAACCTGTTTAAATGAAATGACCTTAGACTTCAAGCCTCGTTCCATAATGGGACGAGTCTTTTGGTGACCTCGGAGGAGGCCTCCGTATTCTGCAAGCGGGAGAAATGTAAATGGTTGTGGCCAGTGAGATGGAAGACGGCCGTGAATTCTCTGTCACACTAGATATGCATTCCGCTACTCAATCTCGGTGGCCGTAGCCCACTTCATTAACAGTAGGGATCAAAGCCATGCGATGCCAGTTGTAGTTTTAAGCCTGCAGAAGGCCTCGCAGCTTCAGCTCTTGTATTACCGGGAGCGATGCGCTTTTCCACAGGAAGCCGTCACAGGGAGAGGAAGACATGGACGGGGACACAGGCTCGGCCGGCCTGCTGCAGGGCACCTCGCGGCATCTGTCCCTCTCGGCCGACTGCCATCCGATTGCAGTCGCGGACAGTCCGGAGAAGCCAACAGCAGAGCTGCCCAGGGGGCCGTCTAAGAAATCAGAGCGAGCACGAAGTGATTTCTAAGCCTCAAGTTTGGAGGTGGACTGCTACGTAGCAGGGAGTAATCAAACGATTCAGAAGCGTCCAGGCCCAGATCGGTGCCAGACGAAGCGGCTGGCCGGCCGCACCGACACTCAAGGATCCCCACCGACTCCGGCTCCCAATGGCTCGAGCATCGCACTCTGCGGAGGAGGAAGCCGGCGCCCCGTCCGTCTGTCCGTCTGGGCGGTCCCGGGTCTCGCCGTGATGCGCTCTTTGCTGCTGCTGCTGGTGGTGGTTATGCTACACTTAGCGATTGCTTTGATCCTCCTGTCAGACAGAAGCCTCATCTCGTGAAACAAGCATCCTTAATTTAAAGACTCCAATAATTAGCGTGAACCCTGGAGGGTCGGTCCGCGCGGCAGGGTGTGCCCGGAGGTGTCTTTGCCAGGGAGGCCGCGTCTCCGTCTGGGGGCTTCGGCGGGTCGGTGATGATGCCATATACCTGGCTTGGGAGTGTCTCCTGAGTGTCCTGGTCAGTCAGACGCTCACGCTATTGCTGCCAGCGGCCTTGCTGTGGGGCAGGCCAGGGGTGAGCAGGCTGGAGTCGGCAAGTGGAGTGTGCAAGTGGAAAGAAAGGGGCCGAGCAGATTAATCCCAGACTTGCCTCTGTTGGTTTAATTTTAGCATAATTATATGTCGATGGCTGCCTGTCCTGCTGTACTATGAGCTACTCAAGAACATGTCCACCTTAGGCACTTCTGGGAAATGCCAAATAATCTGAATAATTTTAAAGAAGAGACAGTAGTGGACTATGCTGGTTAAACTTGTGGAGCCTGGAATCAGACTGCCTGGGTTCAAATCCTTGCTATACCCAGCCCTAGCTTTGTGATTTCAGACTACTTACTTGAGATCTATGGGGCCTTTGTTTTTTTCTCCCATAAAATGAGAATTATGAATTAGTTTCTTGGAATTATGAGAATTAAATGAATTTGTATCTTTCTCTATCTCTATTTTTGCTTCTGTCTCTACAAATTATTTAGAAAAATGGCTGGCACAGGATAAGCACTATGAATTGCTACTTACTATTATTATTAAAGTTAACATGAAGCGCACATGAATTCAGAACTCATCTCTGATTCACAGACCACAATGTTAACACAACCACAATGTTAAGAGGACAAAGCAATATCAATGGTGGAACTAAATAGTCCCCTAAATAGTGGTTTTTACAAAGTGGGCATTATTAAAAACCTACTGTATATGTAAGAAAATAGTGGCTTAGGAAACTTAAATAACTTGTCCAAAATTATGTAATTGGTAAGTAGCACATTCAAGATTTGTTACTAGGTTGTCTGATTTCAAAACTTGTGCCCTTATGTTCCTCCTCCTATGCTATAAGCAGTATGGAAATGACTCACCTTGCTGGATAGTCAGGGAAAGTTCCCAAGGAGTTAAGATTGAAAAGAAGCAGATGGACCTGAAGACAAAACTTTCTATTTAATCTTTTCGAAGTTTTAGGACTTTTAAAAACGTTTTATTTACTGAGTAGAAGAAAAATACTTATTTACAATTACTCATGTAATCTTTCATTTGCAACAGTTCAGTTTTGTATAAGATCTGAAGTTTAAAATTACAAATTATTATTCTATTTTGAAGTCTTCTATTTTAAATGCACAAGTAAGACTTTCCAGGGACCCCTTTGATTATAATTTGATTAACTCAAATTGAACACACTAAATTCTCTTTTAAGAAATTAGTCCCATTTATAAACTTAATTTACTTTCATATTTTCGACTGCATAAATAAGTTTAAGATTTTTTTTTAACACTTAAATGTTTGGCCAATAAATATTACCTGTAAAAAGAAAAACTTCCTAAACATTTAGATGGCTCTGAATTTCTAATAAATAAATCTTTAACATTAGTGCTAAAAGTGGAATTTTTATTTTTGTATTATAAATGTAGACCCTTATATATTCTGACTGGGAAGTGATTTTTTTTTTTTTTTGAGGAGAAGTCCTGGTTTCTATCAAATTAGCATGTGTGCGACAGAGGACTAATCCTTGTGGTACTGAAATTTAACTAAGTACAAAAACTAATGCATGTTGAACTTTTTTCCTTGTGTGATTTGAAAAGTACTTCAGAATTATTGGGAAGTAACCAGTATGACGATTATCACATTCCTGGTTTGGATATTTTAAGGGGTGGTGATAGTATAAACTTTGGGTAAAATAACTTACATGGTATTTTCTGGACATCTATTAAGTTCATATATGTCTTTCTGGATACTTTTCGTGGTATCACTATAATTGCTGTTTACCATTCATTTAGGTACCTCAACACGATACTGTTTCAAGCTAAGGAGATGAAGGACTGTGGCTCCTTTTTCATTCATGCTATATTTAAATAGTTTTCTGTATATTATATGCACATGAACTTTAGGTGGCCATCAGAAATCAAAAGTAGCAATGCAGAAATGAGTGGAATCAGAATTATTTTTACTATGCTAGAATAAGATAAAACCCTGAAGGTGACCTGAATTAGTTTACATAATTTCAGGGTGCTAAATTATAAATAATAATTTATTAAACTTAATAAGTTGGTAGAAACACATAACACAGAAGGAGAAATAAGCTTCCTAGAGAAGAAACAAAATACATAAATAAATTAATATGAGTTTGCCAATGGAATTGCTCTGACAGGACAGTGGAAAACAAGAGGATCCCTTGATGGCACCTTCATTGTGTTTAAGGAAAGGGAGCAGCTCTTTGGCACTGAGAAAAGAGGGAAGGAGTTATTTTGATAATACTCAATAATAGTTTGAAATCCAAGAGTTACTAGACTGAGCTATCTTACTTTAATGCAGGGATGTGTGCATCTTTGGTGGAAAAATAACTCTCGGGGTTTCTTTATATATTTTATCCTCTTTTTGTTTGCTCAGTGAATCGCTGTATTATCTTTTCATTTTTTTCTCACACCTATGCTATAGTTCATGTTTACCAGTAATTTTCTAACATTCTTTCTTTCCCGAGGTAAGCAAGATGCCCTCGAGGCTTACGTCTGTGTGAGAATTATGCTCAGGTTCCTCCCACTGGGACAGAGTCTTTCAAAGGGCCCTGATGTGTCCAGAGGCGTCACTGTCCCGACCCCTTTGGGCATGTCCTCTGCTGAGTGTGGGGGGCCGGAGATGGTGCTTCTGAGCTTATCATAGATCCCGAAACCCTGATCTTCTTTCTTGAAGACAGTATGGCATTAATGTGTTTCCCTTATGCCTGAGCTCAGAAAACACGAACACATTGATTTAGATTTTTCTATCTCAAAACTTATAAAGCTCCTGCATTTAGAACCAGGAAGATGGAAATTGCACAATTAGACAGCAAAGTCTCTGAGGGTAAGAGCTGTGCTTATTTCTTGCTGTCTCTCCTATTGTCACTCCAATAGTGCCACATACACTAGATTTTGTTGAAATGAGCAAGAGCAAAAGAGGAAAGTCAAGTCATACTGTGTGTCTACCTTCGCTATTTATTATTTTGGTTCATCTTATATAAAGCTGGGGTCATAATATAGAGAAAAGTTATTAAGTGTATTGTTTTAAATGTGAGATTATACATATAATTAGTTTAAAATTTTACTATGAATTATGGATATTTGTTTGCATATTAGTAGTAAATATAAGAACTAGTGGCTTAGAAAAACTGAGAACTGAGAATCCCAAGAACTAAGGGGTTTTCCCTCGCTCTTCAACTGTTATTTGAACATGTTATTAAATCTAAATTTAAATTCAGATTATTAAGCCCAAGCCTTTCAATTACTGCTAATTCATTTTTTAAAAAGATTTTTATATGCAAACCAATGCGTAATCACTTGCAATTTTTATCATTGCTGCCATCTTTAAAGCAATTTCTGTAAAACAGATAAGAAAGGGCATTAGAAGAAAGACAAAGGAGAAACAGTCATTGCAGGTGAAATGACCGAAACGTCCCCCGTCTGGCGTGGGTTGATTTCCTACTCTCATTTTCCGCCAGCTCTGCAGTCTGAAGAGGCGTCCCAGAGCTCTTCCTCAATGCCCGCATAGTTAAGAGGGTTCTACATACACCCACAGACTTAAGTCTCGCCACTTTATTTATGATTTAGTATATTTAGGGCACAGCAAAGATGGAGAAAGTGATTTGTAGTGTGGGTTATAATGTTTTCTATATTCAACCAATGGAATTTCTGACTTGTTGACTGAAAACGTCTCTGTTGACTGGGGAAAGTGCTATGTGGTAGTACAGTATTATTATTGTTGTTTTTATTGTTTTTCTTGTTTGGTTATTTCCTTTGTACAGTAATTTCAGAAAATAAATACCAAAAGGGGCCAGAAAATAATGATACTAAAATTTCTTTCCATATTATGTAGGCTTTAAACTACTCTACAGACAGTATGATAGTAGACACAAATTTTTCAAAAAGTTTTAATCTTATAAAAGTTTCATCTTAGCACATGGACTATTTTCCAACCACATTATCATTAATGCCCATTAAAAGATGGCTAAATTTATGAAAGTTAGTAAGCTTCCTCTATTCCTATTGGAAGATGGAACTGTATCTCCCTCTTATCTTGTTCTTTGCCACATAACAATAATACTCATGTACTGGCAGTAAAGCTCAAAGCACGTAAGTGGTTTTGTGTTTGACCTATCACACTACTCCTGGTAATGCATACCATACATGGACCTGTATTATTTAGTATTTACTACTCAATGGAAGAGATTCACCTCTTTTAGAGAATAGAAAGAGTTCAGAGAAGAGGTCACACAGAAATGGTTTATGCATTAATGATGTTTCTTTACCATCTTCATTTAGATTACTGGGAACTTATTTGGGGAGGGTCGTGTAATGGACTCAGTACTTAATTAATAGAATGAGCTAACATATTCTTGGAGCTATGTCAGCAGGTCAGGGGAAAGGAAATTACTAATCTTTGTAAGGCAGTAAGAAGCTTTCAGAATCCAGAGTAGGTATTATCGAGACCCACCGAAACCCAAAACTCGGGTTATTGGCATTAATTTGATTCATTTGCTACATATTTCTCTTTTAACAGGGACTGGTACAGTAGGTGCATCAAATGTCTTAGACAAATGGAAACCTAGAATATAATTTGACCCATGTAACGCTCTTGGATTTGAAGTTACACAATAGAGTGTTAAAAAAATAGCATTTACTTTTCCTAATGATATAAATAGAACAATTGTATTAGTCTGAAATCCTTGATTTTTGTCAGATTTCTATTTTAAAAGCTTTTGGCTACGTCTTTCTCACTTTCGTTGTTATTGATGATTTGAGCAAATGCTACAGCCTCATAGCTGCGATGCCGCAGATAAAGATTATAGGAGTGGGAAATGATAATGGGAAAAACAAAATCAACCTCAATTTTACAAAAAGTTGTTGGAGAAAGATTTTAGAAAACATAGCTACTCCATATTCTCTAAATCCCATTAGTGTGAGGGAAGAGGATGTGTTCATGCGCGCGTGTGTGTGTGTGTGTGTGTGTGTGTGTGTGTGTGATTCTGATTTGTTCACATTTGGTGGGAGATAGATTGGCAGTAACAGCTGCCAGCAAGTGTCAACAGTCAAGTCCAAAGAAGTGTGGCAAACCCCCCCAACTGTTTTCCATTCAAATGAGTTATGAGTTCTCACCATTCAGAATCACTCCCATTTAAAAAAAAGTCGTAAGTTGAGTTGTGAGAATTGGGGAACATCCACCTGGCAGGGAAATTTTCATGCTTCAAAAAAAAAGTGGAAAAAGGAGATTACATTAGATCGATCAAAGTCACTAGAAAATGTTAAAGTGAAGGAGAAAAAAAAAAGGCAGTGAGAAATAACACAAAAGCAATTGGGCGACCCCATTAATGGGAATGAGCGTCAGTTTTTCTTGGTTCAAGGACTTGGCTACAGTGGAGCAAAACTGGGAGGGTCGTATCAGAAATGCAGAGGCCAGGGGCCTGCCCGGCCCTTGACATCAAAGCCTCATTGGAGGGAAAAAGGCTTGGTTACTTGTAGCTTAATCCAACATTACACACTTCTTTCAAAGATCAAAAATGCTGCTCAGCCTTGGTAGCAGGGCATTCTCGCTACTAATCCAGCCTTAATTATAAAAATTTTATACTCCCTCAGTTTCTTGCTTTCTGCACCAGCAAATGCCTGTTTGGAGGAAGAGGCATGGAAAATAGGCAAGAAGACATTAAGGCATGCTACACGGCAAAGGGGAATTGTTGTTTCCTCTAGTCACAGCCAGTGGTTACTCCAGACACATCTGTATGTAAAGAATTTTTCATAGAAATGCTCACCCAACAAAAAATAGTCCCTAGATTTTTTAGAAATATTGCTCTCTTCTTCTTCCTTAACTCTTTCTGATAGCCTGAAACTTACTCTCTCTGAAGTATCTTAAATGACACTGGAGTTCCACAAAGCACTTTGGGCTACTTGTCTCAAAAGGTAAGGGGCACATATTTCTTCTCAACTAGCTTTTACCCACAAACACTGATTTGTGGTCTTTTCGTGCCCTCAGGTCTAAAAGTGCAGCCATTTGTGCCTATCTACTTGAACTTGAATGATGTCAAGTCACAGAGTTCCATAAATTACCTCCAGAGCAAAATAAATAAATTATTTCAGGCAATTCTTGCCAATATTGCAAGTTGATAGCTTCTTATGATTTTTTCAGAGATTAACACAGTTATCCCTTCTCTTCTCAGAGCATCTCTCTAATGCTTGCAGACAATTAACATGTCTCTCCTTCAATTGTCTCACCTCTAGCCTGAACATGTCCCTTGCTCACAGGTCTGTCTTCTTTCCAAAGCTTTTATCAGTTCAGTTGCTTTCCTTTGAACATTCTCCAGTCTGTCTTTTCAAATGTGTGATATCCAAAACAGAGCACGCTGCTCAAGTAGGCCGAGTGGAGCAGCACAAAGCCCTGAAAGTGAGGTCCTGTGTTTTGCATTCTGCTTACAGTCTAGGTGCATTAAAGTCTTTCCCTTTAGTGGAAATAGATTTTTTTTTAATCTTGTGAAGTTTATTGCTCACAATCTGGACCCTTGATACTTTTTAATTCCCTCTTGTGTTCATGCGAACGCATGATTCCTGTGCGTAACAGTTTTATACCATTTTCAAGCAATTTTTCCAATGCATTAAAAGTTGTTCTGTTTTAATATCTCTCTTCAATGGTAATTAAAATCCCGAACATGTTTAATAATTTTTTGATTATCCTCTGTATTGTATTTCCAACTTTTAACACACCATTAAATTGTATGCTGGAGAAGACAGTATAGAATGCACATTTTCTTCAAACGTGACATTGGCTTATTAGCAATTATCCTGGTGTCCAAAGATCAGGAACAATAGGCCATCCATCTTTTGGCAGTTTCCTCTAATCCGCATTTCTCTGGTTTCTCTATAAGAATGCCACCCCCTGCTTTTAAAGAGGGGACAGGTGTTAAATGAGGGGACAGCTGCATTAGGTCTCCTCTGGCAGTCTCCCAGCGCTGAGGAGTCTCCCCTGTACCCTCTCCCTCAGCTCCGTCCCCAATTCTCCTTCCTATCACCCACTGTGGACAAGTCACAGTTGGAAGCGGGAAAGCTACAGTCCGAATTTTAGAATATATGATTGTTAATTACCGTCAGAACCTTTTTATAACTTACTGGAGGATGGATGACGTCTTGAACATATGTGTTCTTCCAGAAAAGTACCACATCCCAAATATATTCATTCACATCTTTAAGAAAATGAAAATACTTCAAATGATGCAACTTTCATGTATCACCAATTTTTTATAAAATCTGATTGGTTTTAAATCAATCGGATGTGGGAAATAAGACATCTCTGTAGTAAACAAGATAGCATTTAACATTATTTTTGAATCGCACTGCTATATGAGATAGCTTTTGAGTAAACTAGTAGCAGACCTTTTTAGGAGGAAACTACATATTTCTGATATAAGAACTTCTCATAAATTATATCTCAGAGCATCTAAGTGGCAACTCTCTGTGCTCATCTATGACAGCCCAGCTAAATAGTAGCAAAGTAAATCCACTAATTCTTGTTAACTTTTACCACAGCATATCCCCAATAGCAGAAGGAGACTTTAATTAGCAGAGATCTGGGATATTCAGTGATAGGTGTGAAATTATTTTGAAATCTTATGTTTTATACGTAACATTTATATTGATTTTGAATTCTATTCCATAATATGCTTGTAGCTATTTTCATATAAAAGTCATGCTTTGCATTCAATACCAATTAAATTTTTACCTTGATTTTTTTCTCTGCTAAAAGTGCGACTCTAATAATATGAACCACATTTATCCTGATGTCACAGGATCTAACACACATACTTCAGGATGCTTTATCATCCAGTCCCTGTCCAACATCTAAGCTCTTCTTGTGCTTAGGAGAGACCCCCAGGGCACAGAGATCAGCACATAGTGGGTGCCAGAAAATATTTGTGGTAAGGGTTACTTAACCTCAGGTGGTTCGCTATGCATCTTTCACTCCAAAAAAAACTTCCCTTCTCACGTGAAAGGCAGGAATTCAGAGCACATTGTGATCAAGAGTCATCTCTGAAACTTGCAGTGACTCTATTAGCTACTAGCTTGAACAAATTAACCACACGGTTCTGCTTTCCATACTTCTCACATAGCCCCAAACACATTGCCCTTTGCCATGTGCTTATTCCCCTGTTTGACTAGCTGGGAAGGGAAGGAACAGATGCAAGGGCAGAAACTGCCTGGGATTTGATTTCTAGACCCAGTAAAGGGATGAATTCACTGCAGGATGAATGCACAATTCTGGCTCAGAGAGCAGAAGAGAGTTATTTTGATGTGATGCATGACATAGGCCCACTTTTTTCAAGACCCTTACCAACCTGACCGTTTTCAACCTTATTTGCTATTGCGTCATAAACTGACCAACAGACTAAGTGCTTGGTACATAGAAGGAGCATACTGTACGCTAGTAGCATGTGTGTGGCAGCTAGCTGTGCCCTGTAAAGGCCAGTCACCATCCCATAGTTCTATTCTGTAACAAAAGCGTAGACTTTTACTGATTCCCCACCCCAGGTCCACAAGTACGTAATCAAACTCATATCAGCCTCAGGTATTCATTCACCTGAGACTTTCCTACCTATAGAGAACTCTGTTCTTCCACTACCTGTTTACACACGAACACAGTCCATTCTCCACCTGTTGGTTCCCAACCTCTCTTCCACCTCTTTTAACTTTGTCACACAAGAGTAACTATAATTGATACCTAAAATGAATATATTCAGTAACAGAGTATTTTGCATTACTCATAAATCAATACTGAGACTACTAGTCTTCCCTCCAATGTGTCGCAGTTTCTAGGCCTGAAGGTGTGTTTAGACACATAGCAAGTATTCACATATATTTTTAATGCATTTATAAATATCTACCTTTAATGATTCTTCTTTTTGGTTCTTTCTCTTAGAGTTGTGTAGTTCAAAAGCTAATGAAAACATGGCAGAAAAGAAGATTTCTTTAAAAGTTGCTCCCGTGAAAAATTATTTAAAATTCCTCTGGGTTGCAAACATCCATTTGGCTGCTTATTGGAATGAAATCCATTGTGGCTTAGTTAAAGATTGAAATGTTCTCATATTTATTTGATCTGTGGGATCAGTTTTGCAGTTCTGGATGACTTTAAACTTCATGGAAGTCATTTTGCAGGAAATTGCAAATTATTCTGCATCAAATTTCTTTGTCTCTTATTCTATGCGGCCCTAACTTAAAAGGCCACAAAACTCCTTTCTTGTCCCGAGGGCTGTAGTAAATTGATTTGGGAGTGGGGGTGGGTGGGAGTAGGGAGACTGCTTCTCATCATCACATTTAAATTCCTCTTCTCTCCTTGAATACTATTATAATAAATGCATTGAATGAAAGAAATTACTTTTATTTTAGAGTATATTTTCTTTATTTAGTACATATTTAGACACGTTTAAAATGTTCAGACATGTTCTCTTTTAATATAATCATAATATCATCATTTGTGTATTAGTTATACTGCACAAATACTTTCCAGAATTTAAAGTCATATCCTCTTCTGTTTACTTAGTACTTGTTTCAAAAGAAGATTGAATTAATCTTCTAAAAAGAACCTCAAGTACCTGTGTTTCTTGTCTGTTATTATACTCGTAGCAGATTACCAATATCCCGGAAAGATAAAAGGTCCAAACTCGAAAGGGAGAACACAATGTGCTCTTTCCATGTTTGGCCAGCACTCATAGCTGAAGGGTGGAGAAGCCTGCGAGGATTCCATTTGGTTTTCCCCAGAGCTTTGTTGGAGGTATAGAAGAAACCGTCTAGACATGATACTGGATTAAGAACTAACAACAAGAAGTTAGTGGATTATAACAGCAGGAAAGAATAATCTCCTGACTACTTTGTTGGGCTTACCTTGCATGTCAAATGTCAGCTCCTTTTTCTGCACATTTTCTAAAGACAATAGCATTGTTGATAGTTCGGCCTGTGCATCTGCAGATCTGCTTTGTTGGAACCAGTCTGCCTTTGGCACATGGAGACGGGACTGTAGTTGAAAAGCAAAAAGGAAATGCCAGGGAAGTTTCTCCAGAACTATAATATCTGTTTACATTTTTGTGTGGGTGAGAGAAACAAAACCACTTGTTGAGTTAAAAGACACGGTACTGGAAACATAGGTCACAAGATGCAACTCTCATAAAGGCTTTGAGCATTTTCCACTTGGTGGAAGTTGGCACACGCTTTGCCCTTCCAGTTAGTCATCCATAAGGGCTTCCTGGTGGCAGAGGTTTTTAAGTAGATTGTGTGATGGAGAGAAGAGAAAGGAAGAGACTGAAGGGCATTCTTTTTAGGGTTGTGTTTTACAACAGTTTGGACAAGCTTCCAGTATCTGAGCGGCACAAGCCATTCTCCCGTACCGTCTTGCCTTTTTTAGGGTCTTCTTTGGTCATTTCCACTGCGTGGGTTCAGGAAGTCCACGGGCACAGGTTTCTTCTGAGAACTGCTATAGGATCAGATAGGACGTTGAAAGTCAAATGTGCTCTGGGCAGTTTGAACTGGGCTGCACCAGATGCTACCTACAGACCTTGCAAGGTTAGCCGCTGGTCTTTCAGAGCGAACACCAGTACCAAACAGCTGCAACTGACTCACGAAAGGACTACATTTCATTTTTTATTTGCTTTTTAAGAATCTTGCTTGAAATTGGTAATTTTAACATAACGTTCTAACCATAACTCGTCTTTAAGTGCTACATAATCTTTTAAAACGAAGACCAAGGGCAAGGTCTTATGTAATTACCTTGGTAATTCAATGGTTCCCTCTTGGCAAACTGTCTGTAAAAGACAAGTGAATTTAGTGTCTGACCTGGGTTCTTCTCTGATATGATCCCTTTGCCTACCTATCTGCTTGTGGAATTTCACTGCTTAAAGGTTTCTCTTCTTTCTGTCCTAATGATATATAGTCAGGTTGTATTTTACAAAACGCCGCTTTTCTGTGAAAAGCTATTTGCATTCCTAGAGTACTTGAAATGATTACGATATCCTTATTATTTATGGCTATATAGGTGATACCATGAATAAAGGCCAAGATGATTATAGTTTTTCTCTTTCATATTTCACTTAGTCATAATTTCATCAAAATCTGTTCTTCTAAGCATTCATACTAGGTACTTTCTTTGTTCCACTTTGACACAGTTGAGCCATTTGAAATTATGCAAATATGAAATCAGTATGATCATTCCCTTTAAAAAATTGATTTTAAACTTTATATCGCTCCTCTAATTTAAAGCCCATCCAAGCTATAAACTTCAGTCTCTGCATGATTACTGTCTCTCACAAGAAAGAACAGAGCCAAATGTAAAGAATAACAACTGAATAATTTTTAACCATGGAAAGATTTGAAAATGCAGAAAATTATAGTTTTGTGTCTTTAAGTATTTTCAGCTCTACTCTTGAATATTTTTCTGACTTCACAAGTCACTTTATATTTTTAAGGATATAAATAGGCTTGAACAAGATATATCCAATTAAATGTACTGTAAATATGGAAAAGCATTGGGATCATTTTCTGATTTAAAGATATTCTGTCGGGACTCAGAGAAGCCAACCAATGATGTTATTGTGTATGATATGCGTGTGTTGTGCCAGTAACGCCATTTGCAGTGCTTGGAACGCACTGGGGAGAAAGAAAACAGTTATCAAAACATCCAATGAATTGCAATCAGGGTTAACCGATTACTAATATGGAATAAGAAATAAAGAAACTAATGAGATATTTCTCATAATCCAAAGGGATAGGACTGGATTTTGAAAACAAAGGTTAAAGAAGAATTGAGGAATGTTTGAAATCTGAAAATCTCTAGGCATTGTGGCGTCATTCAGCTCCATGGGACACAGAAAGGGGAAGAAGTGTGGACAGGAAGGTACATTCTGTTTGGGCACAATGTGTCAGAAATGTACATATGATATACTGTTACAGCCATGACTAAACGCAACTAGAAGCAGATCAGAAATACATGCTAAAAGTCAAATGAAAGATACAATGGAATGCAGAGTTATGGATTAGACAGTTCTTAGGGAAGTGGATAGAGAAGAAAACTTCCATGGGAAGCTGATGCCGTGGATTCAAACATTCAACTCTGCTTGCTGCCCTGACTGCATATTGTATCCCTAGATTCCCAAAGAAATTAGAAATTAAATAGGCAATAACATGGGTTTTTTTGGTATGTAAGGATCTAAATCAGCAAGAAATTTAGAAACAGTGTTCCACCTGCCTCTTCCTCCATCTTTGATCTTGCTTTGTTTTTCCATCTAACATTTCTCCCATTTATATACATATAATACATATATTCATTTATTTCTTTATAGTGTATCTCTTCCTAATTAGGGCATGTAATTGATGGAGTTCAAGATTTATCTCTAGCTTTACAATATCTTCAGCTCCTTAAAATAATGGTTGAATCAATTAAACTTCTACATGACAAAATTTTCAAAACTGTAATTACATATAAGATTTGCATAGAGAAATGGAAAAAGATGATGAAAATCTTGAAAAATCCTGCTACTCTAGCAAAGCCGTGTTTATAAATAGAATGGAGGATATATTGGGAAAGGTCAATTTATCTTCTAACTCATGACAAGAGCAGATTAGAGAACAAACAGAGGTAACACAAGAGAAGTTGGATCATCGGTGAAGCCACAAGACACAGCAGGCATTCGGCACCAACCCAAAACTGATGTAGCCCTGGGGTTTCCATCAAAGACGTCAGAAGGATTGAAAACTTACTTACCAGGGTTCCCGTGAGGAGTGGACTCTACCCCTAGCAGAAATCCGTCAGACTCCCTCTGAAGGGCACAGCAAACACTAACCAGAAATTCTGTACTGTGAAGCTCCATTGTCCAAGAGCTAAGAATGAAAGAAGCAGAAAATATTTACAACAACAGAGGAAAAAGGATGAGACCTATCAGAAGTCACAGGAGCTGGAAATTGCACAACTAAGTAACCTAAATGTAAGAGCGGGTACCACGAGTCTGAAGCTAATCCTGGTGTCCAATGAAAGAATAGTATGTGATCAGTTATGGTAACAAAAACACGTGTGGAAGTAAAACCTGTAGTAAGGAAGCAGAATTAATAAAATAGAAAGTTAAGTAATAAATTCTTCCATATACGGAAAGAGAGAGAGAACAAATTCAGGAAATATAATAAACATATATACATGTAATGGGAATTCAAAAAAGAAAAGTATTCCAAGAAAAAAAATACAAAGAAGAAAATGAAAGACCAGAAGGAGCAAAGAGAACATAAACAAATAAATAATAAATGAAAATTTCCTCCAGATTTGACTCCAGTTATTTTTAACTGTTCATAAGAAAAGAAAACAGAAATAATTCTGCTAATGCAAAACACCAGTACTAATGGTTTGAAAGAATTACTCAGACATACTACAATTGCTTGAGTTATAAATTAAAATTTGAAAAGTTGAATATGGGAGATAGTTATCAAAGAAGTACACAAGCAACAGTGAAAATATCAAAATAGAGTGAGATTTTAAAAATTATTTTTAGTGAGATTATAACAGCAGGAATAATTCTGTAAAAAGCAAAAATATGTAAGTTGTAACTGTAATTACTATAATGGAGACAAAAATCTGAATTATATAAGGGTCTTAATTACTTTTCTCTCATTGCTGAGACAAAATACTAGACACCCAAAGTTAGAGCAAGAAAGGTTTATTTGGCTCACAGTTTGCAGAAGTTTCAGTCTACAATCAGCTGGATCCAAGGAAGGTGGCATGGCTGACAGGCAGAAGGCAGCAAGGCAAGCAAGAGGTGCAAGCAAAGAGGCGGAAGAGGCCAAGCTCTTTCTATCCCTTGCATCTTATCCAGGCTTCCAGGGTTAGGGCGGCACCAAACCAATCAGTGGATTGATTTGGCAATCACACGCCCTTAATCTCAGCACTACACACTCTAGATTCAGCCACTTCTGAAAAGGACCCACCGATGACTGCATGAGGCTTTGTGGGGAGCCGCCTAGACACAAACCATAACAATGAGCAATATTGAGAAATGTATGGGAAGGTGGGAAGAAGGTAGTTTGGATAGATACAATATGATAAACTTTTACCCTTTCAGAGGTTTTGTAGCTCATGTTTTCTTTCTAGCAATTGTATTAAAGAAAAATGTATTTTGCAATCTAAAGCAAAGTATTAGTAGAATGAAAATAAACTTTTAATTTCAAATCATCAAAGCAAAGGAAATATTTATCAGGAGAAGGAGGACAATTTTTTAAAAAGACATAAAAATTTGGCAGAACGAAGAAAAATAAAAGCACAGATACCGGCTAGTGTGTAACCTGTACAACTTGAGTGACGCAGTGTTGTGGCAATGAGAAAGGCTGTAGGGCGGGATTAGTTGACAGTCAATGGAGGCCAAGTCCGCTGTGGCCCAGGGCCTGTGTGGGGAGCCAGGACACCTTGGTGAATATATGGCAATGCCATCACTAAAGTATAGCAATTCCCCTTGTCTAAAGTTTGGCTTTTCCCACTTTCAGTAGCCTGTGGTCAATTGCAGTTCAAAACTATTAAATGGAAAATTCTCAAAATAAACATTTTATTTTTAAAATAATTTTAAAATCATCTATTTTAGAACTATTCCTTCTCATTATTAGTTAATGGTAATTTCTTACTGTGCCTAATTTAACTTTATCATAAGGATATATATATAAGGAAAAAACGGGAAGATTTGGTACTATCCATTGTTTGAAGGAACCAGCGGAGGCCTAGGGACACATCACCCACAGATAAGGGGGCACTAATTCCCCTATTCTTCATGCAAGAGACCAATGGCCATTTGCCAAAATTACTCTTTGTCCTTTAGAGAAATATATTCTGAGGGAGGCCTTCTCAGCAAAATAAGATTGCAAATGGAGAATGAAGAAGACAGGGGATGAAGATGTAGAAAAGATACACAGCAAAATAGTAAGACAAAGTGCCGGCTGTGCCTTGGACCTAGACAGCAGAGTATCTACCAAGGCAGGAAGATGAATTCTGTAGGAAAATCTCCAGAAACGAAGGAAACGAGTCTGAGCAAGCAAAGAAAAACAAGAGTGAAGGGATTTTGACAATTGTGACAGGACATCTAAAAAAATACATATATAATCAAAAATATATAAATATTTCATAAATAAAAATACCTAAAAAGGTTGTGTTTATTAACTTCAGAAAATCTAGACATCTGTTGTACACAAGATGAAAATAATCATTATCTGTTCCACAGTGTTACATGAAAAACTTATATTTTCATATAATTTAAAAAATAATTTAACAAAAGTTGATATATAAATATACTTGGAATGTAAAGGAAGGTATTATGGAATAAACTATCTAAATTTTTTAAATAATATAAAAATCCATAATGTTAGGAAAGATTTCTTTCAGATATTTGAAATCTAATTTTGAAATACATACACATATGTTACAATTACATATATTAAATTGATATGTACATTTTAATATGAATTAATATTTTTTCACTGTATTTGTACACAATTTTGTTTTATAATCAAATAATTTAACAAAATGTAAATTTCAATAAAATAATATAAATTAGAAATTAAAAATGGAAAGCACTGCAAATAAAGCTTTTGCCATATGAAATGTGAAAACCATAAGATGTTATATCAAAAAGAGAAAAGAAAAATAATTTTGAATCAACACACTAAATGAAAAATCTCATTTATAAAATCAATATTCAAAACATGAAAAGAAAAAATGAGACCTTTTAAAACCTCCAACATAGAAGATTCTTGAGCAAAACACAAAGTCCTGAAGCCACAGAAGTAGACGGTTATAAGATTTGCCCACATAAAAATAAAAATCTGTGTACCCTGAAAACCTCACAATCAACAAAATTAGATGTTAAACTTTATAATGAATTTATCTTTTTGTTTTGGATGAATTATTACATAAAAGGATTTCCAAACTTTGATGTGAAAAATGAAAAATATCCCATGTAAGTGAACGAAAGCAAAGCAAGAGAATAAAAGAAACACAATATATAATTTTATATTTGGAAAATACTCTGTTTCGCATAGCAAACATAATTACAGAAATAAAGCAAAACTCTTAAAAACAAAAATCAGATTAAGAAAATTATTAATATGTAGCTTTTGCAAATAAGTTGGAATCATAGTGTCTGTCAATATTGAAAATGAATTCATTGATTGATCAATTCTATCTAGAAGAAGTTTTCCCACATATCTATTGCTTTCACCACATTGTTGGTTTTAAAACACAAACCTAAGAAAAGAAATAAATAAATGTTGATGAAATCATACACCAAACTCCTAGTTTAGTTTTAGTTAAAATAAAAATAAAAGCAACAAAAGCAAATGAGAAGAAAAAACGAAACAGGTAAATTCATGTTTCTTGACTTGGAAATATCTCTTTATTACATTTTGAAAAATATTACATTTTGAAAGATTAAGATAATAAACCATGTATATCGTATTATTGTGTGTCTTGATTTTAGCAAAATTCCCTGAGCTTCTCTCACTCTCTGTCATACACACACACACATTTATAAGTATACAAATACTCCTATTTTTAGATGTGCAAATGTTTATGATATATTTTGGCAGATATAGTCATATGTTCATATTTGTGTAACTGTGGTGTACATGCACATGTGTATAGGAATATATGACAATTGACTACAATGTAAACTTACAAAATAGACAAAATTTAAACCATCCTACTAATGGTAATTGTCTCTTTGGAGAAGCAAAGATTAGATATGGTGGAAGATGAATTAACTTTTGTTTCTGCATATGTCTATGTTATTTAAACTTCTAACTGTGATCTAATATTTAGAGAAACGATAAAAATAACTACTTGTTATCTACCAGATTAACAAAAATTAAAGAAAAATGATTATATTAAAGTTGGCAACGACTTCAGAACACACCTTCGGGAAGAGTCCAAGCCATTCCTGACTCTTGAGAGACCCACAGTGTAGGAATTGTGGAGTCAGATGTAGGTTGAAAGTAGGTCCTCAGGGGAGATGTGCTTAACAAACCTCGAACGTTAAATCACTAGCTTTTACAACTCAGATGTTAAGGGTATGTTTTATTGGCCAAAAAAGTTAATGATTTATTTCTTAAATCAAATCTAAATATTTTTGCATCACAAACAGCTTTAAACAAGTGAACAACTAAAAACAGCAACCACCTTAGACTGTGAACATGTTTGAGAAATGAGAGAATTTGTAAAGAAAAATCAGTAAGAACATCTCCTAAAATAGGGTCTATGAAAGCAAATTCTAGAATTACATTTCAATCATCCCATTTTCTTAGTTTTTCACACTGAAACCTATGTCAGATTTAGAATAATTCATGCCTGGAAACATTTACTCGAATGAAGAAAGTACTCCATAAAGTAATATTTAGCTATGTTAGTGCTATTGTGCTTTATCAGCAATTAGCAATGTGTTTTTAAGATAATTATGTCTTTCTCATAAAAAATTACAATAAAATATTGAAAACTTGGAAAATTAAGAGATGAAGGGAAATTTAATGGCCTCCTAAGGCCCTGTTCTTATACAATTTTAAATGATTAATATAGTCATAGCATTGTTTGCATATGCTCTGTAGTTTTTTAAAAAATGAACACATATTTTATATGATTGTAATAATTCTGTGCTTATAGTTCAGTTTCATATTCTGCACAGTAGTGACCTTCCAGATGACTAGATAGTTATTCCTTTACTCAACAAACACTGGCGGGCTCCTAGTACATGCTAGATGTACAGTGACAAACAGAACAGGGTCTTCGAAGAGCTTCCGGTTTCTCAAGTAAAATAACTTAGGGGACCACCGCAATCCAGTGTGCTAATTTGCACAATGGGAAGTGCATGTGCACACATGAGAACATACATGAGAAACACCTTCTGCACTTTAGAAGTCAGGCTGTCTCAAAGGAGGCCATATGGCAAGTCGCTGAGCGAAAAGGTCGTGTGAGACGTCGGGGAAGGTGAAGACTTACAGGAAGGCAGGAGTGTGAAGAGGAGGCAGGATATTCAGAAAGCCGGAGGGGGTTGTGTGAAATTATTAGGTTTAAAGAACTCTGTTGAGTCTTAGGTTTACCCGAAGGGGTAATGCACACCAGCAGAGGTAACTTAAAATACAAACGTACATTAAAAAACCTTGCAAATGAATGTTGTTAAAAGGTAAGCGGCAGGGAGTCCAGGTGGAATATTACGAAAAATAAGAAGGCTAGAAGAAGAGTAACAGGATGAGTTGCTTCCATGGGAATTGGAGATGAGCAGAGAGAAATTTAGCAGAATGGAAACAGGATCTAGTGGGCAGATGTACGTACTGAGAGTTCGCAGAAGAGTTGGCTGTAACGGCTAACCGTGGAGGCTGGAGAGGAAAGAAAGGCAGTAAAACATCCCACTAACAAAGATCTTAGGAAGACTTTAGTGCCTGAAACTACAAATTCACACTCCATTTCCTTTTTATTCTCCAGTAATCCAGAGTAGGTGCTTTTGAGCCTCTCGAGGCCTATGTCACATTAAGTAAATATTCCCTCTTTCCCCAAGTGGTTCCAATATTGACTCCTATGCCAGCCTCTGGCCACTCCATTATGATTTCTTTCACCAACAGGGTCCTCTGTCCTACCCACTCGAAACCTCCACGCTCATTACTATCCAGTGGACATCCCTTTTCCACCCAATCCTGTTTCCTTGGCAAGCTCTTCTATGAATAAGGAGAAGGTAGATGGTTCCCAAATACCTATCACTAAACCAGACCTCCTTCCTAAATATCAAAATCATTTTTTAAAAAATGAATTAGAGGATATTTATTTTATATTTTCCAACATAGGTTCTTCCACCTCAACCTTACTATAACTAACTGACATTTCCACGCACACTTGTTCCTTGTGTTTTCCTCATTTGGAGTCCAAACCTGCAATCTAGTAATGGAGCCATTTATCTCAACAAGTCAGGAAGACAGCGATCTTCCATCCTTCCTTGTCTCCCTCCTCTGTCACCCCCACCCTCCACATCTAATTAGTTACCAGAACTTTTCAACCAGCACCTTTTCCTGGGTGGAGGACCTCCAGGGCACTCAGGCCTCCACCCAGACTCCTTCACAGTCTACCTCTGCCTGTCTTCCTGGTTGCTCCCCTAGTTCGGGTTCTCATTATTCCTGGTCGACCATCATAACTGATCTCCTTTGATCTAGAAGGTGATGCACCTTCTAGATTAATGTCCCATTTGCCATAGGCAGTGACACTCAAAGATGAATGAACAACCCACGGCAATTCTCCAATGCTGCCTGAACATTCACGCATTTCTTGCTCATTCCATCTCTCTACAAGTGATCTTCATCCTTTTCCCTCACTGATTCATCCTTCCATGTTTCACATCTTCAGTTTAAGACAGGTTCTCTCATGAGCCCACCGATCCCAAGTGAGGTGTCCTAATGGCCTGCACTTGGCATCGACATTCACATCACCACATGATGATTACCTCTCCTGGGAGGCAGTGGTCTCCTTAGTGATCTATCACAAACACTCTTTGGCCTGGCTCAGTGGTAGAGTGGGTGCTTAGCACATGCAAGACCCGAGGTCAATCACTATAACAGTAAAAATTAAAAACAAATAAACAACAATAACAATAACAACAACAACAAAAAAAAATGTAAGTTTTGTCAGGTGCCTCCTGTGTGCATAGAACCAAATGAAGGAATCAAATGTCAGAACCAAATGAAGGCATGTCCACTGATTTAACACAACGCAACTATGAAGAGAGCATTATTACCCTCTTTGCTCAGCAGCAAAGAGGCTGAGGCTCAGAATCCAAGGTCAAGAAGCTAATGTGTGGCAAAGAACTGATTGAAACTTTAGTGACTTTCACAAAAGAGATACTCAGAAACCACCTTTTCTCAGTTTTTAAACTAAATTGAGTTTGTTTCTCAGTGCTCATTTCTGCTAAGCAGCAGGAAAAGAAAAACAAACAATGAAATAAATCAGTGAATCCTCCAAGTATAAGAGGCCAAAAATCATCTTGATCTCTTTTCCCTCACTACCATCCAGCTCCTAGATACGGCCACCACCATGGGCTTCAGGAAACTCAAGAGCCCTTGCTGGCCACCCAAAGCCTCCACGACTAACTGGGGGAGAGCAGGTCCATTGAGGACAGTATCGCAGGAGGAAGCCAGTAGAAATGGAGAACAACGTCCAGAGCTCATACTGGGCACCTGAAGCCGTCCTCAGCTCACCCGGTAATTTGTGGTGCAGTCGCAGCACGGCTTAGCAAAAGGAGAGAGGCGGGGGCGGCGGGGGACCACAATGGGGCCTGCTGAGGGGATGAAATGAATGGAACTCATGCAGAGAAGGAGGATGCTCGAGAATAAATGTGATAAAGATGCTGAGAGAAGGACGCTTTAAACAAGGTGGGCCAAAGGTTAAAAAAAAAAACCAAAAACCTGGCCTTGCTAGGCCTTCCCGGTATGCAGTCCTGGGAGGTGAGTCGGCCGAGTAAGGTGGGAGTTGTAAGTCAGCTTTAAGCAGGCAGCTGGGGAAACTTTGGAAAGAGGGTGGAGTTGAAGACAAAAAATTTGGAACAATGTCTAGGAGGAGCAGATAACTCCTTTTAGAGCTGTTCAGTCAGTGAACGATCAATGAACAAGGAATTGCTTTCGCCCTGGTCAGAACCAAAAAAGAATCTTAATCTTGTCCATTGAAGATTAATTTGGCCATTGCCAGTTTATACGGAACTCACAAGTCAACTAGGTGTCTTTTTACTAAATACTTTCCGACTTTCTTCCTGCTGGGCCTTCCCCATCTCCCACACTCCTCCACGAGGGGAAACCTTTGAGAAATCCCCACCCTGGGACTGAGGCATCTGCTCCCTGCAGAATCCTGTGGTACCTCCCAAGTGGGGTCTGAGGTGCTGCCGGAAGTCCTTGCAGGGCTTCTTGTCTCCTTGTCAGTTCTGACAAGAGGTCCCAGTTTGAGATCTCTTCCTGCTCACTCGGCTGCACGGTGGCTTTAGCTGTCTGAGACAATCTGAGTTATTTCACCTGCCTCCACCCGTGTATTCCAGGACATAAAACCTTCTGAGCTCAGCCCTCAGAATTTTCTGTTCTGGCTTACTTTCCTTGGCCAGCTTCCTGTCCCCTCCCCTGGGATTTTCTTTATTTTCTAGCTCCTCCGACATGGAGTTTTCTTCATGAAAAGTCCAAACTGAATCAAAGAGGTGACACATTTTTCAATTAGGCATGTCCTTCGGAACATTTTATGTGGAAAGTAAGACATGGTGGTAGACATGAGTTTGGAGTTCTCAGTTCGCATCCGTTGTGAGCATCTACTACATACAGTGGTTGATTCAGTCACTTTTGACTTGTATCATTTTTGCCATTTTATTTATACCTTCTCAAAGTTACAGATGATGAAGGACATCATGAGTGGTTTATGACTGAGATTTAATACTTTATGGGAGCTCTGGTTTGGAATTTGAACTTTGAAAGCTGTCTTGACATTTTCCTGATGTCTTTATTGTCTTCTTGATCAATCTCAAGTTGAAGTCCACCTTCGTTTCCCCCTCCCTTTCTCCCTTCTCTCACCACTGGGAAAATACGACCAATAATTCAATAAGAGAAACACTTAGCTAACAAGAAACCTTTTCAGGTGGATGTCATCTTCTAATGGAAAATTATTGCACAATATATATTATCATTGCTAAAGTAGAACTGGTTTGAAGATAAAAATGTCTTGAACCTTCCTCCTTCTACATATGTTTCTCTAGAAATAGGAAATATCAAGTCAAGTAGCAGCAAGGCTGCAACTCTGCAGTCAATAGAAAAAATAAGAATCAAGTCAGGCAACATAGTCAGAAAAATTCCTGTTGAGGTAATACTCCAACATATCTCATTATTGAAACATTAGTCTTATAAAAAAATCTACAAAAATATAACTTGACTACACTTAAGAAAATGTAAAAAATCACCTCTAACATGTTAAAAAAAAAAAGTAAAACTTTTCTTTTCTTTCTTCTATTGTTTTTTGTGGTGCTGGGCATTGAACCTATGACATCCTGCATATTAGGGAAGTGCTGTAGCACTGAGGTACAGTTCAGCCATAATAATTTTTTTAATGAATTTTTCCGTATATTAAATTTGAAAAATTTTAGAAGAGCTATCATCAGTACATTAATCTAAAAGCTGGCACTTGCATGTTTAAATGAACTGGATAAAACTTAAATCACCAAAAACATCTAGTTTGCTCCTATTCTCATTTCTGTAGACAAAGGTACTCCAGGTATCACAGATTTGTAGCTCCTTAGTAGCAAATATCCTCTGGTGGGTAGACTTTTTTTAATGTAAACTCAGAATTCAATAGGTGAGTGCTACAAATCTCTTGAAAATTGGTTGAGCACAGAGGTTGAGACAGTATAGTTTTCCTCATTTTCTCCTTCGTCTCCTAGTGAAGAATCTGTTTGTGAGGGTGGGTGAAATGCGTTTCAAAGGACATAGGACTTGGGTTCGCACTAAGCAAAAAACTGCCACACTGGTGATCGGAAGTTCCCCTGGCCCCAGAGTGAGTCTTCTTTTTCCTCTGTCTCCCACAAACGTGATATCCATGGTGCATAGTTCTCTTGCTGCAGCCTGCCTTCGTCAAAATCCTATGACTGTCACATAAGTAAACTGTCTATCCTGTCAATTGCTCAGTTTCTGCATGTGTAAAATACAGAAAACATGACACCATTAACTTATAAATTGGGTTTTGTGTGAATTAATGAGAAAATCTATGCCTTGGGTTTAGCCTATCACACCCTACAAAGTAAGCACACTCTAAGTATTCACTATTATTAAGACTAAATATCTGACTCATCACCAAATATTTACAAATATTATAACCACGCACAAATTCCAACATGATTTAGTGGTCTAAAGTCTGGTAGCGTCACAGTGGATACACATGTGAAGTTATAATACAGGAAGAGAAACAGGTTTATTTCCCCAAATGAAGTATTTGTTATACAGATACTCCAAGAGACACTCAAGAGCTATAAACACTGCGTCGCCCCTCATTTTCCAAGTGACATCGGTGTTCCTCACCCTCCTGGAAGGTCTGACCTTCAGGGGTAAGTTACATTCCTCACTTGGTCTTCTCTTCAATCCACAAACTGCCCACATCAGTGGAGCCTGGAGGTCTGTTGTATAGAATTTAACAAATGCAAAGAAGATCTTGCTACATTCTTTTATTCAGTGGGTCATAATGTCCAGGTATATCATCACATAAGGCTCACATTAACTTCAAAGAGGGCGACGTACAATGGCACCTGACGTGGTAAGCAACATTTCCAGGACGTAATGAAGTACGAGCTGAAGCAGTGCCGAAGCAGACGTCTTGGGAGAGGAAACAGTAGCAGTGAACCGAGAGTGGCTGCCCGTGGCAGGCCTGGGTCACTCACGCAGCCTTAACCAGATCGTGCCGACAGCCCACCAGAAAGGCAGGCCAGGGAATCAAAAGCACGTTGGAAGCTCCACGGCCACCGTTTTTAAGCAGAGGCCGGCTGACACATGTGACTTGCCGGAACGTGCTGCTCATTCATAAATTTCCCTCGACTCAGGCACTCGGGGGAGTTGCGAAGCGAGCAAGATCCAGATAGTCATGAAATGTATCCAGGAGGCACGGAAGAATATGGGAGCCGAGAAGACGGGTCGGGGCAGTACTCCTAGTCTGCCCTGGCTGTTTTACTCGTTTCTAATAATGGTGTGCTATCCCAGTTCTGCTCATCTATGTCTCCACAATGTTAGAATTGTGGGCTTATGTTGGGGTTAAGCACGTTGAAGAAAGATTTTTACCAGTATGGAGAACATTCTGACAGTAGTGAAGTTATACTGGGATTCATCTCCACTGTGTCCTGAAAAACCCCAAGGCTTCATTTCCTGGTGGGTGGGGAGAGGGCCACAAAGAGGATCCTTGCAGAGGAAGACTGAGTGTCTAACTTCCCAGATAGCATCCTATGAAGAAATCTTCTGCCTTAAGTGAATCCCCAGCCTGGCTGCAGTTCATCAGCTTGGCCTTCTGGTGGGAACTGCTGAGGGATGTCAGCTGAGCTGTGCACAAAAGAAGTGGTTCTTCAGGGAAAAGGACATCAGAAGGGTAAAAAAGACCAACACCCAATTTTTGTAAGTCTCCTTGGATAGCTTCTGTGACTATAAAACTTCAATAGATCAAAGGCAAGCTATAGCGGGCAAATACAATTTGGGAGAGAAAGCACACTCATTGTGCACTACACAGTGCTCCTCAGAGTGGTTAATACAGAAGTCATGGGCAGGATTACTCACTGCCCACGGCCTTGGCTGACGAGTTGTTAAGGAATCTGATTAATGGCTCAAATATGGTTTTGGCATAACAATCAAGATGGGCTCTTAGACAAAGCAGGATTTGTCTGCTTTGCCCAATGCCCATTCAAGATGGACAAGTCGACATTTTAGAAATGGAAAACAGATGTTTGGTACAAAACATTAAAAGTGTCAGGTATAGATGAAGGACCTCGGCTGCTCGGATGGAGGGGATCCAAGAAAGGAATGTGGAGAAATCTGACATTTCATCCAACAGGCATATGTGTGTTCTAAAATAATCGGAGCTTACCGTTAAATAGAGGGAAGTTACCCATATTTAGTAAATTAGGAAAGAATAACTTCTGAGTGACCTAATTGTCATAATAACTAATTATCAATGTAGACAATTTGTCAGATGATTATCTTTAAATCTCCTTTAAGAGTCAAAATTTAAAATTGTAACCACGAATATTTGGCTATTAAACATTTAAATTCAGTCCACGGCATAGAGTCTAGAAACTAAAAGTAGGATGTTTAATAAACTTACTTTCATTCTCTAAAACAATGCAAAAGAGGACTCTCCATAAAATCAAGTGCATGTTTTTAAATTTCATTTGTCTGTGTCGGAGCTGAATACTGGAATATTTTAAAAACTCCCCTTGTTATTTTAATATGTAACCAGATTAGAAAGTACTGTTTCAGTGTAACTATATGTCTAAAATGCCTGACTATATTTTGATTTTTTTAACATAATGTTTACGGGAATATATCCTAAAATATGCAGAGGGTCACTCCAAGTGTTTATGGCTAGTGGCTGACACCTCTATTCGTGTTGTAGTAATAGCATAGGACCGTAAATTAAAACATGGACTCTAGTGCAGGGATGTCTATCTTGGAAACTTAGATCTCCACACACTAGCTACACAATCTTGGATAAATGATATATCCTGTATGTTTTTAAATTCTTTCCCATATTAATGGGTTAATAATGGCAGCCACCTTGTCAGAGTTGTTGTAAAGATTGAAGGTTACATGTAAATGAGATACATATAAAACCTTTGCAACACTTTCTAGAAAGATCATTCCTCACTACTAAACTGAACCCTACATCTAAATCTCAACTCCTTGTCTCTCACTCAAGAGGGGGCTATAATATGAACTAAAAGCAATCATTATATTTTAAATTCAGTAGCCTTGGTACATCACTTTTCTGCCTTGCTAAACAAAGTGTTTATATTAAAAGAGAGGAAGGTACTTAAATGAGTCTGTCTCTAGTTCTCTTTTTCTCACATATGGTCTACAGAAATCACCTGAGTTGTTTCTCATTTAGAGCTACCTGGGCATTGTTACCCGATAGGCTGGGTGTGAGTCTTGTACGCATGATAAAATCTTAGATAAACTAAGTCCGCACTAATGAAATGTGCACTGATAGGAGATTTACTGCTTCTTTCTCCTTCTAGCTGTGATGTGTCCTCAGGAAAAACCTTAAAAAGTACCTATAGTTGTCTATTAGGAGACATGGAGATACTATTTCCAACATGCTAATGCCAGAACTTTGTCAAGTCTGTAGATTTGAATTTGTATGACAAAGCACTTTCATTCTACCTCTAAAGGCACACTTACTTTTATACATTTTCCAATTGGTTTTCTCCTTGAGGATGATTATCTGCTCAGGCGCATTGACCTACTTTATCACTTTGTGAATATAAGAGAGTATTGGAGTGTTTTCTCGAATGTTCCTACCTCCCAGCACTTGCCGGAACTGTCAGTCTGAAAGGAGAAAGAATGCTCCAAGTCCAGACCTACATCAATGCGAGCCATATTCTTGTTTTTTGTTTTGTTTTCTTTCTCTCCTTAGATCCATTTTCTAACTACTAACACTCTTTCGTCTGTCGCACAAGGTGCTGAGAAGATTTTTAAGCACCGTGGAGTCATCAGCTGCCCCATACTCAAGGCCATTTCCTGGTGAGTCAATTGTTCCTCCTGATTGGCATTGAATTTATTTTATGAGACTGTATAACCCTGGGCCTGCAGAATTATACTGAGATGCTGATATGGAAGATTCTCATTCATTTCTAGGTACAAAGATGATTACATGTGCTGATTGAAAGATTCACGTGAGACTTCTTCTCTCCCCATTATTGAGGCATCTTTCCTCACCTCACATAAGGCATCGTTCTAAATATAAAACCCCATAACAACTATTTGTACACCCTCCTGACTCCAGTGTTTAGTTTCTTTTTATCTATCACTAAGCTGAAAACCATCAGAAATAACTACCTTTTATTCTGCATTCTTCATTACTGCCTTAGAGGATTAGTTATGGTGGAAGAAAGTAAAAGGGTCAGATTTGAATAAACTACAAGTTGGTACAGTAATAGCTAGAAAGACAGATTGGGACATGCTGCTATAACCACTCCATAATCCTCTGTGAATTACAAAAACAAAACTTTGTTTCTTTCTCGTACAACAAGTCTGTTTGTGTTGGTGGTGGGCTTTTCTACAAATGTCTTCATTTTAGGGGTTCAAGATGGCAAAACAGCACGTCAGAAACATTGCCGGTTCCAGTGATGCAGGGAGACTCTGAAGGGCATGGCTCAGATAGCATCCATCTCCTCGGTGTTTAAACTCATTGGCTGTAACCGGTCATGTGACCCCCATTTCACTACAAGGGTTACCAGAAGTGAAAGCTATCTGCTCATGAAAAGAGTGGGGGGGGGCTGGGGA
>PVJO010019649.1:0-33776 GCA_004026905.1 Hystrix cristata
CCAATAAAGGAGAAAAAAAAAATGGGTCCAAAAATGTCTCCTGTATTTTCAAATGCATGGTTTCCCTCCAGGACTTGCAGTCTTGGAATCTAGCAAGTCATGGTCCTCTCCCCAGCTTTCTAGCCTGCTGATTTGTGAGGTGCCCCACCTTGCTCCAGAGGCTGCCTCTACCAGAAACCTCAGACCATGGCAACTGTCCGAGACGAGGCGCGTCTCTGCTCACATTGGTAAATGAAAAAGTGACCAGACCACGGGAATCACTGGGTGTAGGCTGTGGACTTGCCAGACTCAATGTCCTCACCTTCAGATACAGCTACCTGTGAAGGTCACACCCATCAGGCCTGGCCTGCCACCAGGGAAGAGGGCAGGGTGCCATGTCCTTCCCGGCCTGAAGTTGAACTTCTCATATGATCTGTGTCTAGTCCCAACCCTGCCTGTATCTGTCTGCCATGGCTGTCTCTCATCCAGCTGCTGTGGTACGGCAATGTTCAAAATCCTGGCGTGAGGCTGAAGCTGTAGTTTAGTTAGTTGTTCTTCAACTCAGTCCCACACAATCGACCCCTTCCCAAAATGGCGCCTGATTCATCTCTCTCTGCCAGTATGGCAGACACTGCACTGGATTTCTTCTCCAGCTTTATCCTGCAGTGAAGAAGTCGCTCTTGGATTAAAACCCCATGCTGTTTGTGTAGTTTACATCAGCTGTGGGGTCAGAACTGTTGGCCAGGTCTATTACTTTTCCCTGGAGCTGCCGAATTTCTTGTGCTTACTGTCTCTCCTGGGATTGATTCATCCATGAGCAAATTGGTCAGTTAGTTGGTGCCTCTCCAGTCCTGTGCTGAGGGGAACCAACATGCAGAGCCAGCAAGGAGCTGGCAGTTCGACATGGCCAGGGCGTGAAATCTATAGCATGGAGTTGGTTGAGGGTGGCATGAAGAGATGGCTGCTCTCCCTTCATTGCTGCCACTGAAGAAAACATGATTTTGTGTAATATTATATTTACTGAATGTAATAATCCTCTTGTGGTTGTTAAGGAGAAAGTTTTGTTTTGGGGAAAAGAGATTTTGGAGTAAATTAACATTTTTTCAACTTTTAAATGGTTGAAAAAAACTGAAATACAAATATTTGATAGAGATACAATCCTGAAATATCAAAATATTGAAAATCAAATATTGGCGTATCTAGGTGAAGGTTATATTATTCAACATTATATTCAATTATATCATTTCAATGTTATATACTATTATACTATCTCAAAATTTTCGCAGTCTTGAAATTTTTCAAAATAAATGACTGCAAAAATAGAAAACTTTAAATCTAATGAGGTCTTGATGAAAACTAAGTCATTCCTTACCTTGTAAGTGGATGTGCGAAGTAGCTTGCATCATATTGTGAATAGGATTGATCTTTCCTCCCTCTTGCATCCCACTATACTAGAGTTTCATCTTTTACAAACTTTGTAAGAAATTACAGTGCTCAGCAAAATTAGAAACACTTAAGTAAAATAAATTATAAAGGTATTATCTGTTTCAATGTCTCAGCCAAAGGTAGATGTTTGTTAAATCATGACTAGTAATTTTTTACTCTCCCCTTTGGCTCTCTGAGATTTATTCATCACTTCATTTGTTCACACCACCAATGTGCACTGTGGGCCAGAGCCCTGTGCTCATGATGGGGAGCCACATGGCAAGATAGTGTCCTAAGTACTTGGGAAGCCAACTTCAGTGAAAGAATGAGCAGTCACTTTGAGAGCAATATTATAAGCACATGTTAATGTTTAGTCATTTGCCTCAATTTGCTTGGATTTTTCTTTTAGAAATAATACTTTCATAAATTTTGTAATAATAATTGGTTTCTGAAAGAACTGGACTATAAATATCTTCCATAATAGGAAAGCACATGGAAGCATGGTGTTCTTTACAAATCAGCAGATGCTAGCCTTTGTTTTCTGCCGAGATGAAAAGCATGGCTGGATGCAACTGTGTAGATATATTTATCCCACTCCGCAGGAATGTTTATCAAATTCTCTCCTCTGTTAGTCGTGGAGGCATATGCCTGTAATCCCAGCTATTCAGGAGGCTGAAGCAGGACAATCAAGAGTTAGGGCCAGCTTGGGCAATTTAACGAGGCCAACATCACAAAACAAAACAAAACATAAAAACACTCACTTCTTTGATCAAGAGTGCCATTTGAAAACCAAGAGTAACTTATTGGAGAAAGAATCTGCTTGCTTGAGATAGAAGGCAAATATGTGTAAACTAAGTGAATGGAATGCAATGATTGAGAAGACTGTTTGCAACATCTGTCAAACTGTTTACAGCATAGATCAGATTGTTTTTGTAATATTTTTAGATGGCTAAATCGGCATTCAGTTAATTAATCCAATAAAAATTATTGAACATTTATGAAATACTGTTACTATTCTAAACTCTTGGAACACAAAGGTAAATAAGACTAATTCTTATTTAGTCTTTGGAAGAACTTTTCGACTGGTGAAATGGGGGGAAAGAAGAGATGGATTAATAAACAAAACAGGAGAAATACATTATAAAATCAAAATACATTTTAGAGCATCACCTTAAAGGAAAGAAAAACTAAATATATCCTATAGATGAGGGAGAAGAGAGAATTATAAGAGGAAGGCGCAGGTAGCAGAAGGCATGTTTGGGGATATTGTGTGGTGTGTAGAGTGTAACAATGAGTTAGAGGGCACAGACTAGTTGAAGCCAGAAGTGTAGATAGAAGTTCAACCACAAAAGTCAGTGGTCACCATATTATGTCTGGATATTAGATGATGAGGGAAACTGAAATTCTAATCGTTAAGTTTTCAAACAGAATGATAGGAGTTGCATTTTGTTGCTTTGGCAGTTATGACTGCCAGATGGGAAGAAGGGGATCCATAAGAGTTATCGATAACATAGAATCCAAAGGATTTAGCAACAATTCTGTAGTTAGGGATGAATAGTTGAGAATGACTTTTCCATTTGAGAGTCACTGAGAGTGGCATTAAGTGAGTATGGGATACAGGATAAAAGTAGGTTTAAGTCAAAATAAGAGTTCACAAAAGTTTTAGTTCAGCTGCTAGGTGGTTAGATACATAAGTCTTTAGAACTAGGGAGTAGTTTTACCTAAAGAGCTATGGATTCACAGAACATCAAAGTATGACCAGAGTTAAGAGTTGCAAGGGTTAGAATAGATAAAATGACCTAAAGAGGATACAAAGCACTGAAAATGAAGGAAAGCAAGAAAATATTTCTTTAGAGAGAAGACGAAAGAAATAGTCACAAGAGGAGACCCTGAAACAGAGGAGTACCTGATATGCCCTCACTTCTTTCTCCCCTGAACTCAACTAAGAATCTTACACTGCTAGGCCTCATTTGGGATCCTGGGTATAGTCCAAAGTTAGTGGTCAACACGGGCTCTTCACTACAGCACCATCTTGTAGCTATGTCATATATGTCTGTCCAGAGAGCTGAGGTATTAGAAAGAGCACTGGAATTGGCAAACCTGAGATTAAGTAGCAATTCTTTAATTTACTTTATGGCCTAACTTCTGAGATTTAGTTTTTCATCTACAAAATGGAGCATGGGGTTGTGTATAATGCTTATTATTCTTATTTCATGAGTTGTTGACAGATAACATATTTGATAATTACTTGCAAAATATAAAGCACATTAGGAAGACTCTGCTATTTCTACTGGCACCATATAGAATGTACCTTGGTCTACATTCAAAAACTGGAAGGGAAAGAGAATGTGGATACTATGGTTTATATCTAGATGTACCCCCAGAGTCTCATGGACTCAAAGGTAAAGCTTTTTGAAGGTGAGTGGATTATGAGGGTAGCATAGCTGATTTGCTAGGAGTCAAGGTCTAGTGAGAAGAGCTGGGTTGCTGTGGGCCTGGTGTGGTATAGTCTATTACCATTCATGGCTCCTTAATTTTCTCTGCTTCTTGCCCACCACACCACAAGCAACGCTCCTCTGCTATGCTCCCCTGCCTTGGAGCCAGCTAACTATGGACTGAAATCTTTACAAACTGTGAGCCAAAATTAACCTTGCCTCCTTTAAGGTGTGGGTGTTGGCTATTTTGTCTCAGTGATAAAGAAACTAACTAAAACAACTTTTGGTACCAGGAGTGGGATCATTGTTGTGACACTCCCTGTCCATGTGGTTCAGAAGCCTTTGGAACTGGTCTGTGGGAAGAGTTTGGAAAGGTTTGGAGACCTTAAGCGGAGACGCAGCCCTAGAATACTGTAAGCCAAACTTGACAGGAGATTCTGGTAGAGTTCAGAAAACCAGAATGCTCATAGAAATGCAGATAGAAAAACCAGACTCAGAAAGTTTCAGTTGGGAACAAGGACTCCACTGACAGTTGGATTCCAGGCCATGTGTGTTATGTTCTGGCAGAAAATTTGTCTATATTTTCCTCACGTCCTGAGACTTTTTGCACAGGCCTGAGATTAAGGGAAAGAGAGTAATTAATTTGGTGGTGAAAATTTCAAGGCAGCATAACATTTGGGCTGTGGCATGAGTACTGTTGGGAGCATTTAGCTAGCTTTACACTGAAAATCAAGAACAAACAGCACTGTTGAATGATTTAAAAAATTTTGAGTGTCACCAGAAAGGAAGCTCCAGTAAAGTTGGGGCCTACAAAGTTGGAGCAGAGGAGAGCTTGCTTGATGAAAAGATGGGCATTGAAAAGAAGCCACATACTTTAGATCAGAACAACAGGAAAACTGTTTTGAGGGAATGTGGGGAACCACGAAGGTGTCACCCTCTAAAGGCTCAAAATTGCAAAAGTGAAAAGCTTGATTTCAGAAGAGAGCACCAGGGCACTGTGCTTCAGAAATTTATTCCCCAGGATCCAGTTCACAATACTCAGTCATCCAGGTACTTGGCAACCTCTGGCATGATTCAAAAGGATCTAGCTATTTCTCCAACTGGCAGCAGACCTTGATGTCATCAATGAGGTCCTGGTTTTACATACATGCAGAATGTAAGAGTTACAGCATCATGGAGCTTCCACCAAGATTTTTATAAGAAGGCCTGGGCAGTGTGCCCCTGAGAGGGCAGGGTATGAAGCTGTGAGAGTGAAGCAAAAAATACAAGTTGCAAAAGCTACAAGTGTGGGATATCTGAGCAAAGTCACCTAAAGAGAGAATCCCTGAGGGCTATGACCACTAAGAGTGCTGTGGAGGTGGGGCCACCCAAAGAGAGAATCCCTGAGGGCTACAACCACTAGGAGTGCTGTGGCCACCCAAGTCCTTTGGAGTTCACATCTTGCCATAATTTACTACAGGTTCTGGACATGGGGCTACTGGATTTAAATTTTCTCTGCTGTGTTTTGGTCTTGTTTTTTTCACATTCTTTTCTAACCCTCTTTTAGAATAGGAATGTTTACTCTGTGCCTTTGTATTCCAGCAGTGTTTAACTTCCTTTTGATTTCTACAAGGACTCATAGCTAACAGTTTGCCTTAAGTCTCAGAGGAGACTTCTTAGACTTTTTGGCAATGCTAAAACTGTTAGGATTTTGCAGCTCTTAGAGATGGACTAAATGTACAGAGCATAAAGAGATACACATGAGTTATTTAAGAGTCAAGGGTGGAATGTTATGGGTCATATGTAGATGTTTCTCCAAACATCATGTGCTCAAAGGTGCGGCTTTTGAAATATGGGCTGTGTGTAGCTGACTTGCTTTTAGAGTCAGAGTCTGGTTGGAAGAAATAGGTCACTGTGGGTGTGGACTGGAAGATATTTCTCCCTTCCTAGCTCCTCCTTTGACTCTCTTGCTAACTGGTCCCCATGTCATGAGCAACCCTTTGCTATATGTCTGTCGTGCTGTCCTGCCTTGGAGTCAGCTGACTATAGACTGAAACCTCTATTAACTATGAGCCTAAATAAACCTTTTCTCCAAATTGCAGGTTGCAAGGTATTTTGTCCCAGCAAAAAAGAAAGTAACTAAAACAGTGGCAAATAGGGAGTGCAAGGACTTGCTTGAGCTATGGTGTTTTTTTTCCTTTCTTTTCACTTTAGCTGACAAATAATCATTGCATATACTGCATTGATGGGATATGGAATGATTAAATCAAGCTAATTAATATATTTATCACCCCAATACTTATATTTTACAATGTGAACTTTTAAAGTATACTCTGTTTGCAATTCTGATTAGCTGTAGTCACCATTTAAGTAACAGATGACAAAAATTTATTCTTCCCTGTGGCTGAAACTTTGTGCCCTATAACTAACATCTTTCCATTCTTTCAGCCCCCAGGCTGAAAGAAACCACTATTCTACTCTCCCCTTTCATAAGTTTAACTTTTGTAGATTCTACATATAAGTGAAGTCATACAGTATTTGTTTTTCTGTGTCTAGTTTATTTGGCATAGTATATAGTCTTCTAGGTTAATCCATGTTGCTGTAAATGACAGGATTTCCTTATTTTTAAAGACTGAATAGTATTTCATTTTATATATATATATATATATATATATATATATATATATATATATGCGCATATTTGTAAAATCCACTCATCCATTTGTGGACATTGAGATTGATTCATATCTTGATTATTATGAACAATGTTGCAATAAGTATAGTTGTGCTGCTCTCTATTGAACATACTAGTTTAATTTCCTTTGGATGTATATCCAGTAGTTGAATTGCTAGATCATATTCTGTTTCTGTTTTTAATTTTCTGTGGAACCACCATATTGTTTTCTATAATATTTGTAATAATATACATTCCCATAAACAGTGTATAGGTAAGTGTCCCTTTTCTCTACATATGTGCCATACTTATGTCTTTTTGATGTTAGCTACTCTAACGGATGTGAGATGATGTCTCATGGTTTTGATTTGCATCTCTGTGATGATTAATAATGGTGAGCATTTTTCATCTACAAATAGTATGTATTCTTTTGAGAAATGTCTATTCAGGTCTTTGCTCATTTAAAAATAGTGTTATTTGGTTTTATTCCTATTGAATTGTTTGTGTTCATACATATTTTATCATGTTAATCCTTTATCAAATATATAGTTTGTAAATATTTTCCCTCAGTCAGGTTGTCTCTTTGTTCTGTTAATTGTCTCTTTGATCAATGATGGTCTGTAATATAATATATAGTCCAAAAATAGAGCTAACCAGAGTTCTATAAGATTGTTCTCTAATGAGTATCTCTGACAGTTTTGAAAACCTATTTAATATAACTATGCAATAATTTGATTGAAATCTATAATACTAATATTAATCTAACTGTTCATGTATGCTACATGTCAAGCACTATGGTAGCTGCTTTGTAAATATTGCTTGATATAAACTTCTCGCCAAATCTATAAGGTCAATCTTATTACACCCAATTTACAGAAGAGGAAACTAAGGCTCTGGGGTTTAAGTAACTTATGCTAGACTGTACAGCATATCGATGGATCTTGAGTTTGAACTCTAAATTGACTCCCAAGCTGACACACTTGCCATCAAACTTCATCACATCAAAATGGAAAAAAAAAGGAGCAAGAAATGTTGAAGCAGTTTCTTCCACATTAATTAGAATTAACTGGGAATGTGTCTTTTGAAGTACCCTTGACTTAAAGTTAACCCTGAAAGTTAAACTCTTAATATAGAATATTAGCAGTTTCTCGGATCCTCTTCCTTGGCAGTGGTCTGGAAACGAGTGCTTTCTTGCAATAACGAGAGAACCCTTTATGAAAAGGCTCCTGGGCAGTGTGTCTCAATGAAGGAACAATTCTTTGACAAATGATCATTTTGGTATTTTAGGCCACTTAAAAATATTAAATCAGCTCCCTTCGGACATCTGACTGATGAGTTGGTAGAAAACCATAAGTCAAGAAAGACATTTCAGTGACTAGATTCTTTGTGTCCCCAGCTATCTGCAAGATGGATTGAATAGTACTTTTCTTTTGGGAGTGTTTGAAGAATTGTTAAACTCTATTTTCATAGTTTCTTTTCAGTTTCCATATCATTCCTTGGCTCCAGGAACGCTATTGATAGAATTCAATCAGGCAGAGAAAGGTTTGCCAACTTGTGCTGGAAGCTGTCTGAAAATTCTCGGAAGAGATGCGGTCACCTCGGCTTTCTTCGTGATGACAGCTGGCCCATACATTTCTCTCAATAGTCCCCGACTGCAAGATGCTAAGTCAGAGTGAGGAAAACCGCACAGGTTCATCAAGAGGAATGGATTGTACGCTTACAGACTGCATTGCAACTAAATAAAAACAGTGTTTCCGGAAATACTGAAGGAAAAACTCCATGCGCCAAAAGGGGATAAGACTCAAGAAAAGAAAGGCAAGTTCGGAGACAGCCTTAGCCTGGAAGTCTTATTTAGCCTCTGGCCTGGGAGTTGCATGTATAAATGAAAGAGTCGTGCCATTCAATGTGCTGAGAGGAAGAGAATTAAGAACATCTGAGTTTTTGTGAGGGAAGAAATGAAAAGGCCTTCCAAAAGCCACTCGTTTCTATGCGAAGTAGCTGCACAAATATTTTACCGTTCAATAAACGTTCCCCAATATGTCCTCGCTGCTGTTGTTTTGAATGTGCTAGTTGAATACCATGCTTGAAATTGCTCTTTGTAGACTGGTATCTGAGATGTGTGTGTGTGAGAAATGGAGCCGGTCCTGACAGTAGGGCAGCAGCATGAGTGTTTGTGACCAGCAACACACATGTGAGTCATTTAGGAAAATGGTGCACCCAGGCCGGGCAGAGAAACGATGGCGTGGTGGGAAGGAAATGAAGGAACTTGTACAAATGAAATGTGGAATAGAAAACCGAAGACGAGGGAGGAAGGATTTGGAGAGATTTGCCAAAAATATATAGTTATACTTAAGAAGAAAATCTCGATTTCAAAGTATATCTTTTTAGTTTGAACTCCCCTGCCCATCTCCACATGCGTTCAGCAGGCCTGTCTGCTGAAATATTGTCCCTAGCCTTGACCACTTGGTTCTTTCTATCCTTCAGATAGCCTCAAAATTTTGCTTAAAATGGTTCAATTCAAGGTAGATCTTGCTCAGGGAGAAGCACACCCAAATTCACATGACAGATTTGAAATCATAATTATTTAAATAGACACTCTATTTCCATGCCGCTTCTCTGCACAGTGGAAGTGGGGCCAGGGTGGAGGCAAGTAACTCTTCTCATTAAAATATCTCTTCCTGTGTATGCCGGGAATGTCAAATGGCCGCTGTATTCTCCTCCAGGGAGTTTATAATCAAGCCCAGGACCCACTTAGATGAAAAAAAGGGCTTTTTTTAGCCTTAACAAAGTCATATTCTTTCTCCCACCAATCCCTGCTTTCTGTAAAAAATAAAATAAAAATTTTAAACCTGTTTATAAAAAATGTTTCCACCTATTAGGCCATAATAAGGAACAGGAGTTTTATTTAGTATGTAGGCAGAATAAAGTTGTATTTTCACTCTATCCTGCACACATGAGTAAGAAACTCTGAGAAGCACAGACCTATTTTTCTGATAATCTCTTTTCCCCCTGAACTATTGAGTGTTCGCCAAACCCTGACAGTGTTCAGTACCTAGTACTGTTTTGGATGTCAGAAAGCATGCAGTGGATGTGATACATATCCTACCCTCTGTGTGCAGTATAACAGAGATATTTAACATTGGGGGTCAATATGGAAGTATTTTGGCATAAAATTCAGGGATGCAAATCCAAATGTCTACAGGAGCCAGACCGGCAATAGAAAGATGTGGATGTTAGCTTGTTTAAGGATGGGGGGCATCGATGGCTAAGCTGAAGACACTGATATAATAATAAATCTTAAAGCAATAACTATGAAACAACATTACACTTGGCAGGTATGATCTGCAACTGTTAACATTTGCTGCAACTGGTGCAGATAAATGAAATATTTATATGATCATATGAATGCACGGAGTAGAAACATGAAAAGGTATTAAAATATTGTGAGCAGCCTAGAGAGAGCTAACTGGCCTTTATCAGGGAGGGTTTTCCAGAGAAGAAACATGAGCCGTGCCTGAGCCAAGAATATATTCCTGCATTGAAGACCCTAGACCATAGGAGAGTCCTACAGACTGTATGACTTGTTCAGTCTGCTATTTCTCTTCTAAATATCCCTTTCAAACCACTTTCTCTTAGGTATTTTTAAACAGATATAAGAGTAGGAAAGCCAAAGAAATGGAAGTGAAAAGAGAAGGGTAGTGGGGTGAGATTAGAGTGAAAGACTTCTCCTTCTTTGCCAAAGTAGCAAGGTGGGGACTTTTGCTAGGGTGGAAAGCCCTCACCTTCAGAATCTTGTTCAACAGAACCCAAAACTGAAGGCCTCACGTCACAATGGAAGTAAACCGAGTAGCTGAGTGCTTGGTCCTAATTCTCTGATGATGAATCACATGTATTTATTTCAGTGTCAGAGAAAAATTTCCTAAGAACCTTCTGTGAACATTAGGATGTCATTTATTTCAAAGGCAAGAAGGCTCCAGTATTTATCTCTCTGAAGACACGCTATTCTCCAACACATTAATTGGCCAAGTTAGATTGATTTTTGAAAAATGATACCTTACTGAGGAAAAATTCTGGTTTCCTGGTGCAATTATCTTCTGAGTACTTATCTTTTGCGTAAAAGCTCTTTGCCAAAAGCCCTTCAGAGACTAGTCCCAATGAAGGTTTTTAAACATGTTTTAAAACAGCATTTGAAAGGAGAGATAAGATTGGCTCTGTTGAGGATTTAAACTTTTCTTTAAAAGAATTTTAGGTGTTAACGATTGTCTGAATACAAAAGCCGAAAGTAAATTAGCAAAGCTATCTAGAGAATCAAAGAGCCTGCCAGTAAGAACATCGGGGTATAGAGGCGCCTCTGGGATGATACGGTCCAATTCTAGTCTTAGCCTTTTCTCTGATATCCCAGTTGGTATTCCAGCTTCCCTTTGAAGTCGTCCACTGTTGGGGAATTCACTATCTCCTAATGAAACTCCATTTTTCTTGACTTCGCAAGTCTTTCACAAATTCTTCCTTCAAGTGAAAAGTACACCTTATATAGACCATGCTATAAGTTTGAAGCTTCTAGTTTTGTTTTGGAGTACTGGGGAGCAAACCTATGGCTTCGCACATGCCAGGCAAGCATTCCACCCCTAAGTTATATCCCCGGAACTTTTCACTTTATTGTGCTATTTTTATTTTTTATTAGTACATGTTTGTAGTACATAATGAATACATTTATCATGGGGAGTTGGTACACTTACATATCAAATCTTAATCCTTTTTATTTCCCCTTCCTCTTCTTTCTGTCCTCCCCTCCCCCCATCTTTTTGTGAATAGATTTTCATATATTGGAAGACAAGTATTATCAATTACCACATTCTAAAATAGAATCATTAAATCTTGTTTCTGTTGCATTTTTCTAGCTGTTATGGTATTGCTATAATGTCGCTAAGTAGAATATAGGGATGTTTGCTATGGTCAGAAGGTTATTTTTTCTAAACTCAGCAAGGAGCACGATGGGGTAGGTATAAACAGTTTGTATCTATCAGGGTCACTTTCCTGAATTATGAGTTGAGGAAGAAATAAAATTAGTAACAGATCTGGTTCCTGTGCTTGTGAACTCTGCCTACTAAAGGAAGTAGCACAGCATCCCGCCAAGGGACACCTCATGAGAGAGTTCTCGAAGATGAGTGTCAGGTGAACTCTCAGACAGGGTTAATCTGGACCCCGTGCATGAAAGAGGTCTCAGGATTTGGAAGATGGCAGAGTGCATTGTTACAGCAAATTCTAGATCAGAAATAAGATGTTAATGGTTACGCACAAAGTAATTGGCTTTCTTACCACCTGCTTAAAGCACAGATTGATACATATTAAGGGTAAATTTAGGTAAGGCCAAAATACAATTTTTCGTTTGATAGAAGTTTTGGATATCTGTTCAACTTTTAGAATTTATTTGTGAGGTGGTTCTAAATGTAATTACTATTGGTATTTGATTATCCACCAGTATGGATTTTTATCTCGGACTAAAAATAAATTTTCCTAGATTATTTAATAACTTTCCTTAGTAGGTAACAAATTCCTGTACAGACTTAAACAAATATTTTACATTTACTATGTTTTCTCAAAATAATTTCTTTATGATAAAATTAAAAACACCTTTCACCCTTTATAAATCACTTGTGTTTGTCAAGCGTTTTCTCCAACCCTCCATCAGTGTTTCCCCTTTGGGCTTACACCAAGCATGGAAAATTTCACCTTACCAGACAGGCCTTTTTGGAAACCAAAAATGGAGGGAAAGGAGGTTAAATTTATATTTAACTTCAAGCACATTTTACCACAAATGATATAACATGGGGTACTGAGCAATTAGTTTTTGGTATAATTGAACTAGCTTGATAGTCGGTTCAATTATTTACGAGCCACTTAGAGATTTGCTTAGTATTTCAGCATACTCTGACCTCCATCTCTAAGGAGTGAAGATCTATAAGCTCCTCCCCACTTTTGATGCATAAATAAGAGGATTTCATGCCAGTAAAAAAGATTTGTCTGTTTCAAAATAATAAGGAGATTATTGTATCAGGCTATCGGGAACCTTCAAAATATAAGAATGTGAAAATAAAATAACACAAATCTCACATATGTTCTATGTTGCTATGATTTGGGATTGAATTCGAAAAAGAACTGGGGCAACGTTGGAAGAGCAAGGCATTTACTTCTTAATTTTCTCATTGAAGGTGTTATGGTTTTAAACTAAGAATCTGAGAACTTGGCAATAGTAAATCAAAAATGGCAAACTTACATTTAGCAGGAGTACCAGAGATTAAACACAAAGTTGTAGAGAAAACATTTATTTATTTATTTGCATTTATGTATTTGTTTATTGCTTTGAATAATATAGGATAAAGACATAATACAAAAATTAAAACTTTTAGAAAAGGGAAAAGTGGCTAAAGGTGGAAAAAATTAAGAAGCAATAAAGGAAACTTGGTGAAAGTCTAGAATATTTATTATTAGATACAGGAGGCAGTGGGAAGTAATAACTTTGATTTGGTTGCCTTTTTGTTATAGGTGTCCTGGAATTCTTTGGGAAGGTGCAGACAGAGCGAGGTCATGGAAGTCATAAGTATTTGGAATGAAATGGGGAACGATGCTAGTGGAGCAGTTGCCACTTAAAACAGCTAGAAGGTGTGCCCTGAATCTGTCAGCACGATTTCTGTCTGGGTTGAGTTGGATAAACAGCAGGGCCAGATTAAACTTAACTTATTTTTACTTTGGGTCTTCATCGGTCCCTGGAGAAAGTGACATTCTCACTTGTATTATTTTTTTATTATGACTTTTTGGCCTTAATTTTGCTTAACTTTTTCAATGTAAATCTTAATGTTGTGGCTTTCAGACATTATATGGGATTAGCACCCTTTTATGCCTGTGGTTTTCCCTGAGCTGCTTATGGTTATCACTGCATCAATTATAATTTGTTAATTTCAGAATTTTTGATCCCATCACTTGGGGGAATTCTCTTGTTTCTGGCATAACTCAGACTATTTTAGCTGATGTCCTCATTCACTGAAGCTTCAGAGTGGCTAAGTCTTCCCTCTCTTCACTCCCCAGAGCACGCCCAGAAAAACTCTACTGAAGGACTCCCAAAGTGTCACAATGATAGAGCATGTCCCTCTCAACCTCTAAACAGTGAGAGAATTATTTAAGTAAACCGAGTAGGGAGAAATAAACAACATGAAAAACTGCAATAGAGACTTTTTTCATAGTTTAAAGCAGGAAATTAGTATACATTATGAATCACCGAGAAGGAAAAAATACTATATATCTCATTTCCCAAATTTATTGGAGATTAAAATGGATATTTGGAGCTGGGGATTTAGCACAGCGGTTAAAGTGCTTGCCTTACAAGCCCAAGACCCTGAGTTCGATCCCCAGCACCAAAAAAAAAAAAAAGGATATTTGCCAGAACTTCTAATAGAGTCAACGTTGAGCATAATATGCTTTGCCCTATATTTATTGATTAAAGCTTTTGCCTCCAAAGGAGAGTCTTGTTTTTAATATGAGAAAATTCTTTTTTTTCTGTATTGTGAGAAAATTCTTGTATTGAATATTTTAACATAAATACAATAATTTTGAATGTTTTCAATGCAAAGAATTATAAACGTACGAGTTAATGAATATTCTAAATAGACTTACTTGATTTTTACAGAATGTGTACCTGTATTGCAACATCACAACAAACCCTATAAATATATACAATTACTGTGTCAATCAAGAAAAAAACTCAGTGCAAGAATCTGGCTATTATATATGCAGAGATTTTGCCACCTCAGGTTAGCTCTAAATGTGCAACCCCCTCATTTTCCCCGTCCTAGAGTCTGAAGTGGCCTGGATCCCAGAGGAAAAGGGAACTGATTCCAGATCTGGAGACATAATTTGTCATCTGGACGGCTCTTTCGAGTGTCTGTCAAACTTGAAAGCAAAGTCCTTTCTTGATGATGCAACAAAAGTCAAGTTTGCAAATTCAATGCATCAAAGAATCACTGCACTAAGGACTAATTTTCTAAATGTACCAACTTCTAAACACTTACTTCTTGTAAGTGATCATAAACTTTACAATCACAATAAATGAGATATTTCATAATAGTTTTTGAGCACAAAAAATCCTAGTTGGTATATATAAGTGTGTGTGTATATATACATGTGCTTGTGTATATATATATATATGGGCGTGTGTATATATATTTGTGTGTGTATTATATTATAAGTGTGTGTGTGTGTGTGTGTGTGTGTGTGTGTGTGTGTTTTAGAACAGCTTTTAAATATTTCTTGTGTCTTGGCTCAGCTTCTTGCTGCTGCATCTGAAGGTGCTGGGACAGATTGGGACTTCTGTTGGGGAGGATGTCAGCAGAAAGCGGGGACACCCACAGTCTGAGCTACCTGCACTCTGGGCAGGGAGCACCGAGGGCAGAGTCAGTGGAGTGGATCTGAGAGGCAGGACCGGATCGGAGAGTAGCGGGTAGTAGGGCAAAGCTCAGAGAATGAGGAAGGCGAATATTAGATGACAACAAGGAACAAAGAAGAGGTTAGAACTGGCAGGAGTTTGAAGTCCCCAGAGTCCCATCTGCCCACGTGGAGCATCTCTCATGCTCTGCCAACCTGCCTGATAGAACTTCTGTGAAGTTCAAAAATGTTTTACTTTTACAAATGTAGATGATTAGTGAATTGGTAAATTCAGTGACTAGATTATGTATGACAACTGTAGGAAACTGACTTTCGGCGACTATCTAGAGCCTGGCCTTACAGCTTGCTATCCTCATTCCAGATGCTAGCATTCTGATAGCGGTAATCATTCCAGTGCTTTGCATGGTTTCAGACAAGAAAACGAACCAAAAATGTCTTGAATGAAAAAAGGCAATGGTAATTATGTCAAAGTTGAGGTATCAAACCCAAACAGTGTTCAGATAAGGAACACTCTGTTTGGCCTTCCCTGTGCCTCACCTTCCCATGGGGATCAACTGAACAGATTCAGTCAGTACTCATTCAGCGTCTTAAGGAGGTGTCCAAGCTGTAAAATAGAAACATTGTTAAAATAAAACTATTCAGAGAGACAAAGTGTGTTATTTTAAAAGTGCTAGTTTTTCGAAGTATCCTCACAATTAAATTGGAGTGTTCACCTCTCCATCTTGCCTTTTCATTTTCTATTGTTTATGAAACTCTTTATGCTTCACTGATAACTAATGGCTGAAATGCCTCTTATTCAATTTAGCAGTACTTTGTTCTTCGCAAGCAATTCAATTTTTAAAAGTCACTTCTTTCAGCAATTATCTTGAGACACTTAAAATAGGATGCCCTCTATTTTGGTAAGGAAGTCAACCCTTCAATATTGAAATATGACTCACACTCAAAATTCTATACTTTAAGTCATTCATCTCAGTGTCTATATCCATTTAATATTATGCTTTTGATGATTCTTATTATTTCCTTTTCAATAATATAAAACTCTTTATAAAATAAGTGAAAATTTTAAATTATAGTTTTATTTTTAATTGACACGTAATAATTATACATATTTATGAAATACACTGTGACATTTCAGTACAGTGTGCAATGATCAGATCAGGGTAATTGGCATGTTTATCACCTCAGGCATACCTCTTGTGTGTGTGTGTGTGTGTGTGTGTGTGTGTGTGTGTGTGTCTTGGGAACATTCAAAATCTCTACTAGATATTTTCGAATAGTCAAATGGTTACTGTCAACCATAATATCTTCATTACTTTCTCATTGCTAGGACAAAACATCCGGCATCCACATCCACAGGTTAAAGGAAGAAAGGTTTATTTTGGTTCACAGTTTGTAGAAGTTTCAGAGCATGGTCAGCTGGCTCCAAGGCAGGGCAGCATGACGATGAGGCATCACAGAGGAGAAACAGTCCATGGAGGGGAAGGCAGGGGGCAGCAGCAGTGAGCCTAGTAGTCTACACTTGGTTGGTGCTAGGTGCTACCCACACTCAGGGAGGGCTGCTGTCGGCAGTAAATCCATTCAGGCATACCCAGCACCATGCTATACCAAGAAGGGGACTGATCCAGTGTCAACATATCCTAGATCCAGCCACCTCCCAAACACCCCACCTATGAGTGTGTAAGGCTTTGTGGGGGCATCTAGATACAAGCAATACCATATAGTTATCTGATTGTGCTATAGAATATTACAAGTAATTCCTTCTGACTGTATCCTCATAACTTCTAGCCATTTTATCTCTACCCTTCCCTTCTCTTTACCTTTCCATGGCTGTAGCAACCACTATTCTGTTCAGAAATGAGATTTTATATATCACCAAATATGCTGTCTTTTTTTTTTTAATAACTTTACCTTACAATGAACTCTTTCACCTAACTGTACATAATGTGCAGTAATAAGAATGATCAGTGTACGGGAGTTATTTCTGAAGAAAATAGTTGTTTTAAAAAAATGCTTGGTATTGAAAATTCCAAATACTCACAGAAATGAAGAGAATATTATAATGAATCTGCACGTGCTCCTCAACCAGCTTCAACAGTTAACACTTTGCATCTACAGCCCCTCACCCCCTTCCTCCCTTGGATTATTTTGAACCAAACTCCAGAAGCACCATTTTAGCCCTGAATATTTCAGAATGTAGCTCTTAAGCACAAGGGCTCTCAAAACAGTATAACCACAACTATTGTTACCAACTCTTAAAACTAGTAAAAATTTGTTAATACACAGTTTATAAATTTTCCCTGATTCTGTCACTTTTAAAATAGTGTTCAAATTTAGGATCCACGTGAATTTGAACAGTCTTGGATTTTCAGATTTAAGTTTTGCTTGTTTAACCCATTTAGGCTGAAATATTTAAATGTTAGGTATTTAATAGGCTTACTTTCTAGACCTGTAAAATACAAAAGATTATCTGGCCTGACAGGTGCTCACAAGTCTCTTGTTATTATTGTAATAATTATATCATATTAGAAATTATTGTGGTTTTCACTAATTTTATACAATTATACTATTAGAATTGGGATTAATCTTATGGACCACTCTGATTGTTTCTAAACCTTAATTTGAATCAGTTTTATAGCATAGCGTAATTGAATATAGCTACAGCACCCAAACAACAGTTGAAGATATATTTATCTCTAAAGAGGACTATTTATATCAGTGACTCTGGGGCAAGCTTTTCAGATTTTAATTGCACCCGAGGGAAATGGTTGTAGTCAGCAATATATCAAACTTTTGATGCCTCTGGACTTGATTACCGTACAATCACCACATTATCTGTCACATCTTTCTGCTTAATTTTGGCTTGTCAAAGACTCTTTATTGGCTGTGTTACTAGGTAGTAATGGAAAACAAAAAGGGATTCTATAATTGTAAAACTGGATTCTTCCGGGTTAGGAACTAAAACTATGTTTTATAGACTATTTCATGGTTTTTATTTTTCAACTCAAAAGATGATGATATTTTAAATCTAGATTTTGCTCATAAAAAAAAGGCCTTAAAGGACTACCTGCATGAAGTAGATGTCAGAAATTAATTCCACTCCTTCAAAAACTCCCAAGCTTTCTCTTTATATAAGCAACATATATTCACTACAGAACAATTAGAAAGTAGAGACAAGGTCAAAGCAACACTTATGAGAGGTAACAGCTGTTAACACTCAGTTAATTAGTTAGACTTTTTCTGAATACTGTAGTATAGTGTGATATCATTTATATCACATATAACTTTATACTAATTTCATAACAATTTAAATTCTACAAACTGCTTTTAACCTGCTTTTTTCATTCAACAGTATGTTATCAACACCTTTGCATATTAATTACCACACTGCTGCATATCGATCTTCATTGCTATATAATATTCTGATGTTTGATGTAGCATACACATTTATATTATCTGTAATTTTTGATCTTGTAAATATTTATATAATAAAAAACCAGATTCCATCAGTTCTGCCAAATATTCCTCTAATTTTTTTCTAATAGAGGATCCTGTTTGCCTACATGCTCATCAACTCTGAGTGATATAATTTTTAATCTTGGTCAATCTGCAAATGCAAACTTAATGTTATTTTACTGTGGATTTTTTGAATTACTAGACAATAATCTTTGTATGCTTATTTGAGTATTTTTGCCACTTTGTGCATTTAGACTCATTTTCTACTATAGCATTTGTATTTTTAAATTAATTTGCAAAAAGATTTTTGCATATCAGGAGTTAATTTTTTAAATTTACTGTGTTTTGTGTTATCCTACTTTATTTAGCCTTGCTGATTGCTTATTTGTTTGCTGTTACATATAAATTATTTGCTTATTTGAAATACAGAAATTATATAGAAACTATTGATTTTTGCTTGTTGTTATTTAGAAATTATTCTCTAAGGGGAAAATTTTACCAATTTTTTTAACATGATAGAGACAAAGCCTAGTTCTTATATATTCTTAATCTTTTTTGTTTTCCTGAAATTTCCACTGATCTGTCTTTTCCATCCCTAATTCTTTAAACAGAGGTTTTATCTTCTGGTATGTAAGGCTTCCTTCGATCTACTATGTGTTCTTTGTTTTATTTTCCTAAATTTTTGACAATTTAGTAACTTCTACAAACACCCTCAGAGAGAAGCTTAGAAATAATGTCAGGTATCTGGGCATCCTCTGGGCCCCTCACAACACATAAAGTCAGCCACACACTGCAGACGTCCAAGTTTGTCCTTATGACGCTCAGGAGTGTTTGGGAGTTGTATCTATATAGGTCATAGTGATATTCCTCAATAAGTTTTTCTGTTTTACAAGTATGTTTGCAGTATATGATGTTTACATTCATCTTGAAGAGTGGGTACTTGTACATAACACAGCTTGTTTCTTTTTTATTTCTTTCCGCTCACCTCCCTCTCTCCACCTCTAAAGCCCATTTCTCCTTTTTCATTCTTGTTAATATTTTTAGCTCATGATTACGGCATATAATGTTTACATTCATTGAAGTTATTAGGTTCCTGTACAGGCCATATATTAGTTCTCTTTACTTCGCCTTCCCCTCCTCCTCTCCCTCACCCTTGGTCTCCTGGACCCCTTCCTATTTGCAAGATTTCTATCGTCTTGTTTCTTTCTATCCATCCTTTGTTATTCTTTTCGTTTTTACTTTGCCTTATTCAAATGAGAGAGGCCATAAATTGTTAAAGCTTGTATGTCTGATTTCTTTCACTCAATATTATATTTTCCAAATGCATTAATTTTCCCACAAATGTCTTAAATTTATCCTTCTCTATAGCCGAGTAGTATTCCATTATGTATAGACACCACATTTTCTTTATCCAATCATTTGTTGATGGATATACTGACTATTTCCAGGATTTAGCTATTATGAATTGTGCTGCTATAAATATTGGTGTACATGTATCGCGGTAGTATGATTTGTGAAGCTCTTTGGAGAAGATACCTAGCAGGGGGATAGATGGGGCATATGGAATTTGTAATTTCAGTGCTTTGAGAAATCTGCATACTGATTTCCACAATGGTTGTACTAGTTTACATCCCTACCAATAATGCAGGAGGGTTCTTTATTCACCACAATCACATCAGTATTTGTTATTGTTTGATTTCTTTTTTTGGTTTTTTTTTTTTTTTTTTGGTGGTGCTGGGGATTGAACTCAGGGCCTTGTGCTTGCAAGGCAAGCACTCTAATCACTGAGCTAAATCCCCAACCCCATTGTTTGATTTCTTAATGATTACCATTCTTTGTGGAGTAAGATGAAATGGAGTGTTGTTTTAATTTGTATTTTTCTAATGGCCAGAGATGTTGAACATTTCTTCATATATTTGTTGACCACTTGTATTTCTTCCTCTGTGCAGTGTCTGTTCATTTTTCTTGCCCATTCTTGACTGGATCTTTAATTTTAGGTGGTTTGATTTTTTTCTTTTGTTTTTCTTTTTTTTTGTATTTTGGATTTTTTGATTTTTTTCTTTGTATATTATAAGTATTAATTCTCTGTCTGAAGAGTTACTGGCAAAATGTTTTCTCATTCTGTAGGGTGTCTCTTCACTCTATTAATTGACTCTTTTGCTGTGCAGAAGTTTTTTAGTCTGATATAATCTCATTTATTGATTCTTGCTGTTATTTCTTGTACAATTGAGATTCTGTTTAGAAAATCTTTTCCTTTACCTATGTCTTTAAGTGTTTTACCTATTTTATCTTCCAGTAAGTTTAATGTGTCTGTTTTAATGTGTAGGTCTTTGATCCATTTTAATCTTAATTTAGTATAAAGTGAGAGATAAGGGGTCCAGTTTCTATCTTCTGCATACAGATAACCAGTTTTATCAGCATCCCTTGTTAAATAGGCCATCTTTCCTCCAACATATGCTTTTGGCCCATTTGTCAAAGATCAAATAGCTGAACATATCTGGGGAAGTTTCTGTACCCTCAATTCTGTTTCATTGATCCATATATCTGTTTTTGTTCCTGTACTATACCATTTTTGTCACTCTTGCTTTGTAGTATAGCTTGAAGTCGGCTATTACTATGCCTCCTGCTCTACTCTGGTTGCCCAAAATCACTTTTGCTGTTCTGGGTCTTATCTGGTTCCATATGAATTTTAGGATTGTTTTTCCTAGATCTGTAAAGTGTACTCTTGGTATTTTGATTGGGACTACATTGAATCTGTATAACAGTTTTGGGAGTCTGGCCATTTTGACAATATTGATTCTGCCTATCTAGGAGCAGGAGACATCTTTCCATTTTCTTATGTCCTCATTAATTTCCTTTTCAGAGCACTGTAGTTTTCTTTGTAGAAGTCTTTAAATTCCTTGCTTAGGTTAATTTCTAAGTATTTCATTTTTCTTGAAGTTACTGTGAATGGTGTTCTTTTCATACTTTCCTTCTCATCCCTTTCATTGTTGGTGTACACAGATGCTAATGATTTTTGTGTTGCTTTTATATCCTGTTACTTTGCTGAAGTTCATTATTAATTCTAAAAGTTTTTTGGTAGAGTTCTTTGGGTTTTCTATGTATCAGATCATGTCACCTGCAAATAATGATAATTTGAGTTCTTCCTTGCCTTAATGTATCCTTTGTATTTTATTTTCTTGCCTAATTGACCTGGCTAATGTTTCAAGTACCATGTTGAACAGAAGAGGTGATAATAGACATCCTGGTCTTGCTCCTGATTTTAGGGGGAATGCCTTTAGTTTTTCTCCATGTACTATGATGCTAGTTATTGGTTTGCTATACATAACTTTTATCATATTCGGGTGTGTTCCTTTTATACCTGTTTTCTTCAGGGTTTTTATCATGAAGTGGTGATGGATTCTGTCAAAAGCCCTTTCTGCATATATTGATATCATCATGATTTTTGAGGTTGCTTATGTTTATGTGGTATATTACATTTATTGACATACATGTTGAAACATCCTTGCATCTCTGGGATAAAACCTACTTGATCATTATATATGATCTTTTTGATAATGTGCTGCATTCCATTTGCTAATATCTTCTTGTGAATTTTTGCATCTATGTTCATTAAGGTGATTACCCTGAAGTTTCCTATTTTTTTTTTTTTTTTTTGTGGTGCTGGGGATCGAACTCAGGCCTTTGTGCTTGCAAGGCAAGCACTCTAATCACTGAGCTAAATCCTCAGCCCCTGAAGTTTCCTATTTTAGTAGGTCTTTATCCAGTTTTGGGATCAGGGTGATACTAGCTTCCATAAATGAGTTTGGGAGCACTCCATCCCTTTCAGTTTCTTGGAAGTCTTGAAGAGTACTGGGGATATCCTTAAAGGTTTTGTAGAATTCAGCCATGAATCCATCAGGTCCTGGCTTTTTTTAGTTGCTAGATTCTTTATTACTGTGTCAATATCACTGTTTGTTATTGGGTGTTAAGCATTATTTGTGTCTCCTTGGGTTAGTTTTGGTAGTTTGTATGTGTCTAGGAATCTGTCCATTTCTCCAAATTTTGCTTATTTGTTAAAATATAGTTTTTCAAAGTAGTTACTATCTTCTGGATTTCTACAATGTCCGTTATGATTTTACTGTGTTCATTTCTCATTGCATTGATGTGAGTGCTTTCTTGCTTTCTCTTGGTAAGTCTGGCTAGGGGCTTGTCTATCTTGTTTATTCTTCCAAAGAACTAGCTCTTTGATTTGTTGATTTCTTTTACTGTTTTTTAGTCTCAATTTCATTGATTTCTACTCTCATCTTTATAATTTTCTGCCTTAATTTTGGGGCTGGTTTGTGGCTGGTTTGTTGTTTTTTCTGAAGTATCTTAAGATTTTTCAGAAGGTCATCTATTTGAGCCTTTTCCTAATGTGAGCATTGATAGAGATGAATATTCCACTTAGAACTACTTTCGTAATGTCCCAGAAGTCTCACCGAGTTTTACCATCATTGTTATTAACTTCCAAAGATTTTTAAATTTCTTTGATTTCTTCTGTAACCCATTGGTTTATTAGGAGAATATTATTAATTTTTCAGGTGCTTTTGCCTTTTCTGAAATTGCTTCTGTCCCTGATTTTTATTTTTATTGCACTGCGTTCTGATAGTATGCATGGAGTGATTACTATTCTTTCTATTCTTTTATATTTACTTAAGGAGGCTTTGTGAATTAGTACGTGATCTATTTTGTTAAATGTACCAGACGGTGCTGAAAAGCATGTGTACTCTGTCATAGAGGAGTGGAATACTCTGTATATGTTAAATCTTTGTGTCCAAGGATGTGGTTCAGCTCTGAAATTTCTTCCTCCTCCTGCTCTTCCTCCTCCTGCTCTTCCTCCTCCTTCTCTTCTTCTTCCTCTTCATCTCTTTGAAAAAGTGGGATGTTAAAATCCCCTTCTATGATTGTGTTAGTGTTTATTTGCTCTTTTAATTTCAGCAGTTTTTATTTTATGAAGATAGGCGTGCTACTGTTCAGTGCATAAATGCTTATCAATGTTATCTCTCTTTTTTGGATTGTTCCCTTAACTAGTATGTAGTGACCTTCTTTGTCTCTTCTAATGGTATTGGGGGTTTGAAGGAAGAAATAGGCTGTGGCAAGCAGGGAGGTGAGAGCATATGAGCCTGCTTTCTGTCAGGTGTATTTTATGCACTCTACCCACCCTAGGGTAGGTGTATGTAGCACGCCCACCTTTAATCTAGTCAGAACTGTCAAACCAATTAGTGGATTGATTTAGTAATCTCACACCCTTGATCCCAGCACCACACACTGTAGATCCAGCCACCTCTGAAAAAGCCCCACCTGTGACTGCATGAGGCTTTGATGGGACATCTAGACATAAGCCATAACAGGGAGTTTGGACAGGGGAAAGTGTAGAAACAAGCCGAGTTTGGAGGGAGCACTATCTAGCTTGCCACTGAATTTGTGATCTGGGAAAAGGTTTGGGCTGGCTCTAAGCAGGGGTGTAATCAGATTTGTGTTTTAAAAAGATCAAGGATCAAAGTGAGGCTGCTTGTTAGACTCTGTCGGAATACTCCAAGCACAGAGCCACGGTGAAGAGGGAACCAGAACAACAGTGAGCAAGAACAGAGCACTTAGGCAATGCGGATGCTTAGTTGACCAGAGGAGAGTCAGAACTATGATTTGCTAAGAGGTTGCCTTCAAAGCAGTCTCTGATGTCTTTCTGGGTAAGAAACAGGAAGAACAACCCCAAGCAGCAGCGTAAATGAGTTTTGGTAGGATACTACAGAATTACCAAATGATGCTAGATACCTATTTTGAGAGTATTTACTTTGTTTTGATGTCATAGCCTTAGTTATTTTTCAAAACCTTGATGTGAGTTTTTCAGTAGTTCACATTCATTAAAGATAGCAGCATAAATTATAAACTTTCATTTTGATGAAGATAATGGTTAATGTACTTAAATTGTCAAAGGCACAAGTATCACAAGAGGAAATAGAAGCAACAAACACCATTCTGTAAATCAGTGGTACTAAGAATGCAGCAGACTTACCTACTGACAATTTTAGAAACTTCAGGCACTATAGTTGAGGAATTAAAAATGTGTGTACTACTGATATAATTCATTGTATGTTGATTATATAGTGGCATAATTTATCTACCAACAAAAATACTTTTTATAATTTTAGAGAACCTAAAAAATTCTACCATTAACTTTTTAATTCTTCATTAACTACTCAATTGCATTGTTTAGTATTTCATAATTTAGAAATTTATTTAGTGCAAATTTATTTACCCTTCTCTGTTATGCTGTGAGCTTATATTACTGTTGTTTTCATTTCACAAATAAGAGAAATATTCAGACACAGGAAATGAATTGCCCATTGAGGGTCATTCAGCTGGAAGCTAAGAAGGCATGCAAGCTGTTGCCTACAAACGCACCCCCACAAAAACTGTGATGCAATTCCAGTTTGAGGGCCAGAGAACATGAGATGGCCTATTTTAGCCCAAGTAGACAGGAAGGAAGCAAAAAGGATGCGCTCTTTCCTTTTCTGCCTTTTATTCTATTTGGACCCTGGAGAGGCCCAGGATCATTGGGAAGGGCAGTGTACTTCATCTAGTCCCTTAATTCCAGTGTTAAACTCATCCAGAAACAACCCCACAGATGCAAGAATGATGTTTAACCTAGGCATCCCAACTTGGCCAGTCAAGTTGACATAAAATATCTATCTTCCCTCCCTAGCTATTAAACTCTGACAAAAAGTCTCATTAAACCCGAGGAAAAGTCTCTCTCCTTTCTTCCATCTTCTATTCTCTTACCCTGTATTTGATTATGTGTTTGAGTGCTTTTTAATTTTTTTATGGTACTCTTGATTGAATCCAGGGATATTCTACCACAGAGCTTTATCTTTAGCTCCTCCCTTTTCCCGTTTTAAAAATTTTGAGTCAGGGTCTTACTAAGTTGCCCATGATGGCCTTGAACTTGTCATCTTTCTGCTTCAGCCTCCTGAGTAGCTGAGATTTCAGATGTGGGTCACCACACCCAGCTGGAAAAGACTCTCTTGATAAAAATACTTTTAGATGCTGCACATAGATAGGACCTGGGGAAGAGAAAAAAAAGTCAGTAAACAAGTTGTAATTGAAGGTGGTTGGAAGAGGGAAAAATCAAGCCCCAGTTTCCCATTCTGTCCTTGAATTCACAAGGAGAAATTTATTACATTATGAAAAGACAAACTTAGAAGTTTATTTATTGGTATATGTGGTGTAGAGGATTTATCAGTTTTAAACTCTGCTACTGTTATACAGTCTCTCCACGGAAGTCAACAAACTACTAAAGTGATAGATATTTCTAAGAGTCTTCAGGCTTTTTCCATCCCTACTCCTTAACTGTCACCCTGGAATCTTCACCTAAGGAACATTCTTTTCTCCTTTGTGGTACCACATGCACTAACTTGACAGAGAGGGATTTACTGTGCATGTGGGAACACCAGATTAAGTGCTGTCCTGAGAGCTTTTTTCTTGTATCCCTTAAAGATTCTCCTGCTCATCGTGAGATCATAGCTAATGGGGAATGTTGACTTATTGGTACCTTCTCTTTCATTCAAGCACAAACTAAAGATCTCAAGGAGGCACAGAATTTTGAGGGGAGCAAAACATTCTACTGATATAGATGAGATTAATGGAATGGAACAGATCGAGGCTCAGATTAAGTCATGGAAATTTCTACCTTAACTTGCACAAGACTGAAGAAATATTAAAAGCAGAAGTTGAACACCAGTAGTTGAAGGTCTAAGGGATAAATCATACTTTATACAGCGCTTGCTATAGGCCCATATTTTTCAATAAAAAATAAAAACAAATGGCAAAGGAACAAACAAACAAGGGGGTAGAGATACAGGCTTTATTCCAGGACCTTAGGACCTTAAGCAGAATAACCATTCCCCACTTCCCCATAGTGATAAATCCAAAGATTATTTCATCTTTGGTTCCTTTTGATGTATAATATTTTCCAATTATAGATTTGTGTTCTATGAAAATATTTTAGTGTTCCTTTAGAATCTGAAGTTTAAATCGAAACAGTCAACATTTTTTTTTCCATTTCCTGGAAAAATCAGCAATATTCCTGGATCACTATGCCCTAAGGATTTGCCAAGATACCATTTCTATTTCTCAGTCTATCTACTAGAACCTCAAAGCATTCAGTTTCCCTGTGATTCTAATCTTACTCGTATGTGAATGCCTTTTGTTTTGTTCTAAAGAAGATGAAGTCCAACTAGGTACTTTCTGTTTTAGCTCATAAAGGACATAAATTTTCCAACAAGAAGTTAAAATTTTCTCAAAGTAAAAGATGATACTAGGACAGGGTTTTTTGCAAGGAGATAAATTCCTTACTTCTGACAGACTACAGATGGTTCGAAACTTTCCTAGGGCCAGTGAGGAAGAGACAGTTGGATTCCTGTGTCTCACTGGCTACTCTCAGCAATAGTTTTGCAGCTTTCCCTAAATCATTATACCCCTGTATGACCTAAGTCATTGCTGATGAAACCTGCTCAGTTGAAATCTAAACAGCCACATGACTTTCAAGGCAAAAGTAGTCCTTGTATTGGTTAGACTTCTCATTACCTGGAGAACATACCTGATATCTGCAATTTAAAAGAGGAGAACTTTACTTTGGCTCATGGTTTCAGAGGTTTCAGTCAGTGCTCAGCTGGCTCCAAGGCTGAAACATCATGATGGGAAAGCATCATGAAGCTACTCACCTCCTGGCAACCAGGAAACACAGCACAGAGTATCACAAAGAAAGGGGCCACGAACCAGATACAGTCACTTAGGTCATGCCTTCATGACCCACCCAAATGTACTCAGAAGTGTGCTTTACTAATCTCTCAAGCCAATCAAATTGACAATCGAGATTAACAACAGTCCTACTACCACCCACCATGGACTTGACCTAATTATCATAAGACTTTCTATTTGTTTATGGAAAATATGGATAATCTCTTGGATTTAGAAGTCAATTTTTTTGGTAATTATCAGAGATAAATGACCTCTCTTTGACCAAATGGCAAAAGCCTCTTCACCTGTCTAAGTGAAATACCAGAACCAGTGAAGGCTTCTACCAACCTGACACTTGTCTCTCCTTTAAATTTCACGGTCCTTCATGATGTAGAGGTTTTGCTGCTCACTGATAATGCACAATATTTCTTAGCAAGTACTCTCATTTCATAAGAAAACATATTTTTTGCTCACACATTTCCATTCATTATTTTAATGCTTTGAATTTGACATTCTTCTTCTTTAACTAAAGAAGGAGAATTCATGGCCATCCATCTTCTGGCAGTGACCCATCTATGCTCCAGACTGATTTATTAGAACTGACTCTAGAAAAATCCAAACTTAATTTTTCTTTTTATATGCCATATATTAGCACAGAGAGAGTGAAACAGGCAGACTATGCTATATCTTCACTCCTGGATCTTACTTCACTCCTGGATTATAACTTCTCATTAAATGGCAAGGTCTTCCCAGATGGCAGAACTTGTTTTGCATAACAGAATTTATCATTAGCTAGAGATTAAAGGATCTTTTATAGAGGAAACATGAAGATTTTTGAAGTGCTTTGAAAACAAAAGCATTGAAGATTATGAAGAATGTTCAGAAATTAAATTTAGAGTGCTACACTGTGTCCTAGAGAGATGGCTATTCAAAAGTAGATGCTCATACAAAAATAGTCAGCACAGAGGCTGAAATATGTAAAGTGCCATGGCTGATCACTCTGTCAGGCAGGACTCACTGAGACCCTGACTGAATCTTTGGGGTGGTTCAGAGAAACTCTTACAGTATGCCTTCAGCCAACTCTAGCAGAAAATGAATACTGGGAGAAATATGGGTGCAGGTCTGGTGGTAGAAGCTAACTTCTACCACTTCTGCTGCTATAGATACCTTTATCTATGTTAGTCATAAAGCTCATAATCTTAATACTGTTTCTTATATTTTACTCCCTGATATGAGCCCAATATGTGGCTACAATTTGCTAGCAAGCAACCAAACTGAATGTCGGGTCTGTACACTGATTCAACTGGGGATGTGCCACTTTCCTAGGGCTGCCATAACATGTTAGCGACAACCTGATGATGGAAATTTACTCCTTCATGGGTCTGGAGGCTATAAATTTGAAAGCAAGGTGCTGATGTGACTGGTGCCTTCCAGGCACTGTGAAGGGAACACTGTTCTGTGCCTCTCTCCTCACTTTGGGCAGTTGCCGGTGGTCCTTGGTGTTTCTTGGTTTTCTGATGAATCACTCGAGTCACTAACGCAGTTACTACAAGAGTCTCTGACCAGCTTTCTTTCTCCTTGTAAAGATGCTGGTCGCTAGATTAGGGACCATCCTAATTTAGTATTACTTTATCTTAATTTGATTCAATTTTCAATACCTCTATGACCAAATGAGTTCACATTCATTCTGTTCACCAGGTAGATAGGAATTTGGGGTCAGGGCACTACTGAGCTAAGAAAAGGGCATTGTCCATATTCCACTGGTACCAGTTCCTTGTAATAATCAGTTGGTTTCCTGGTTCATTGAATTCAAGCTTAGATGATTGTTTTATTCATTTATTTATTTTTAAACATTTAGAAATTTCATTTTTCATTGATGTATAATAATTGTATATTCTAGGTGACTTTTTAGATGGAAAACACCGAACAGGCTATGTAGCCAGAAACCCAAAACTCTCTATTATATCACACCCAAAGAAAGAGGTTCTTATTTTCCCTGAAAAATACCTGCTGACATTTTGTGGGAGCTAACTTTTGTGACTAGGCCTTACAGAAATAAAGAGGGTAGGGAACAGATGGATGGTGTCTATTTGGAAGATGCCTCACTGTTACAGATCTTGCAAATAAGATCTTTGCTTTTGAACTACCTAATGATCTCCAGAGTATAAATTTTGTTAGCTGGTGACAAACTATCCTTGGTAAATATTATTAAATATTACAACACTATTGGACAATCCAGTTGGTGTATTTTGGTCATAAATGGATGATTGAATGGCTTCAGCAACTGGTTTGGGATTTCTAGCTTGACAGCCTGCTAGCTACCACCTGCATCAATTGGATAGAAGCATGTTATCTTGGTAAACTGAGGCCTTCTTTCAGAATAGTTCCTGGCGTCACTAAGAGTTTGCTTTGGTTCATACTTTTCTCCTTTAAGAAAGTACATCATTAGAAAACATGATTCAAGGAAAGAAAAAAGAGAAAGACATTGATTTAAGAACCAAACCAACAGTGAGTGTTAGTCCTGGTATGTTAACTTCATTAGATTAAGAAAGGCACAGCAGATTAGTAGAACTTGCTTCTGGATTTATCTGGGTTGCCTAACTCCGTCAAATTTATGGAGATATGACATTGGGTACCATACATGGACTTCCACCTGTTACTCTCTGGGACCATTCCCCTGGTGCCATGAACTAAGCAGCTTTGCTCCACCGTGCCCTTCTGACTGATGTTCCTACCCTGGAGTCAGTTGACTATGGACTGAACCCCCCAAACCTGGAATTTAAACTTTTTCTCCTTTAAATTGTGAGTGTCAGGTATTATGTCCAGCAACAGGAAAGCTGACTAATACAGATCCCAAAGTCATACCTCCCTGAACCACTCAGACACACCTAGAAGCATGCTCTGCCAATCTCCAGGTCAGATCCCAAAGCCAACCAAGCTGGAACCCCACTTGAACCACCACAAAACCCTAATCTCTCATGGGGAATTCTGGTGGCCTTTCTTGTCTCCTTACTCTCTTCACTTCATGCTCTAAGAAAGTCCTACAAGTGGGAAAGTCCTACATATTGTGCTTAGGAAAATGACAGACAGCCCCTCCTCTCGAGAAGCAATCATTCAAAATAAAGTCATTTCACATATAACACTGGCCTCTCAAAAGGGGAATGTGTGTTGCTTTAAGAGAAGACTAGAGTATTTATATCCCTATAGATAAATATGACTAAAAAGAAATCAGAAGATTAGTTCATTTGGTTAAAATCTCCATATCTGATTCTGTGGGTTCCTCAGATTAGGGACAGGATTTTTCTCTTGGATTATTTTTGAAGCTCTTAATTCCTTGCTGGGCAGTAGATAAAAACATTATGATTTTAGTCTTACTATTTGTCCATATTATGGCAATTATATTCATGTTCTCCAGAGTCCTAAATGCTGCTGTGTAGTTGCTGTCCCATAAAATGATCCAACAAATGATTGTCCAGAAAAAAAAAACACCTAGAAACTGGATATTTATGATGTTGAAATTTTGAATTGTATCATCCTTGAAAGGTATGTTGGAAGCTGGACATGGTGGTGCACACTTGTAATCCCATCACTGTAGGAGGCTGAGGGAGGAGGATTTCAAGTTCAAGCCCAGCCTGGGCAACATAGCAACTTAGTCAGACCCTATCCCAAATTAAAAAAGAAAAAAGGGGTTGTGAATATAACTCAGTACAAAGGCTCCAGATTCAATTCCCAGTTTTAAGAAATGTTAACTCCAATAAAGAAGTCCTAACTCCAAGTGCCTCTATTTGAAAATAGAGTCTTTGTAGAGGTGACAGCTAAAATGAACTCATCATAGTGGCCCCTAATCCAGTATAACTGGTGTTGCTGTAAAAAGGGAAAATTTAGCCAGGAACATCTATAATCCCAGCATTCTGGGAGCCAGAGGCAGGAGGATGGTAAGGTTGACCCCAGCCTGGGCAAGTGGCTTAGCAAAACCCTATTCCAAAAGGAAAAATGAAAATAAAGAATAGCTGCAGATATAGCTAAGTGCAAAGGCCCTGAGTTCAAGTGCTTCCAAAAAAAAAAAAAAAACAACAAAAAGGGGGAGAAAGGAAAACCTAGACACAAAGACACACAGGGAAAGCTCCATGTAAAGATGAGGGCAGAGATCAGAGTGACACATGTACAAACCAAAAAAATGCTGACAATTGTCAGCAAACCACCAGAAGCAAGGTGGGGACAGACAGGTGACAGATACACCTTCACAGCTGTCAGAGGGAATAAAATCCTGCCAATAGCTGGATCTTGGAATTGAGTCTCCAGAACGCTAAGACAAGAAGTTTTCATTGTTTGAACAACTCAGTTTATGGTATATTGCCTAACTCCATCAAATTTATGTAACTGGACAGTTGCTCAGGGATCTTGAAAGATGAAATATTAAGCAGCAGAGATCTGGGCAGGTCGTACACTGAGGCATTCGTGGCCTCCCTTTCCCTCTTCTCCCTCGCTTGCCTCCTTTTTGTGTTTTGTTAGCACTTATTTACTGAGTGTCAGACACTGTTCTGTGCACTACACTGTGAATACAATAATAAAGAAGGCTAACAAGATTCCTGTCCTCATGAAATTTTATTTTAGTAGGGAAACATTGTTAAAACAATGATTATCTAGTTTCAGCTAGATGAAATTTCTAGGAATAATCTCCAGCCGAATTAGGGGTATAGAAATAGATGGTGTTATATATTTAGGGTAGGAGGGAGCGAGCATTGCTATGCAGGGTGGTCAGAGAAGGCCTCTCTGCAAGTGATACTCCACTAGAGAATGAAATGAAATGAGAGTGAGTGGGGCAGGTAGTATACACTTGCAACCCAGAACTCTGGGAGGCTGAGTCAGAAGGTTTGCAAGTTTGAGCTCAGCCTGGGTAACTTAGCGACTGAGAGAGACTCTGTCTCAAAGTAAAAATAAAACAGTGCTAGAACTGTAGCTCAGTGGGAAGGCTGAGTGTTTAATCCCTGGTATCTCAATCAAGAAATACATAAAATGAGAACGAGCCATATTAAGTGCAGAATGAAGAGGATTTCAGATGGAGGGAAAAGCAATTGTAAACTTTTTCTCCCTCATGTTTGAGAAAGAGGAAGATTGGCATTCCGGTCAGAGAGGGCATCCATGGGGAGCCCCGTAGCTGGGGTCAGAAGTTTGCAGTTTTTCCAGAGCATGCACTGAGGCAGGTATACGTATTCTGATGTGTGCGTGTGCTCGTGTGTGTGGTATTCGGTGTGAATCGGTTCCCCTAGAGTCTAGAGAACTAGAATCGGAACCTGAAAAGTCCAGGACTTTGACACTAAATGATTCTAAACTGGGAATGATTCTGCTGAGCTCTGCGACCCTTCCAGAAGTGGTCTATTCCTTGTCCTCTGATTTTTCTTTAAATTTGTCAGAATTCTTTTCATTGGAATATGTGGAAAGCTATAAGATGCATCCTAAGTAATCTAAGCAGTGAAAGACTTGTAGACTCATAACTGAGCATATTATGTGTAGCTATTGGCAAAATTTAATGAATTAGGTTTTCGTGTTGGTTACACGTCCAGGTTTCAAAAGTGGTTTCGGGGAAGCTGGAATCTTTTTTATGGCTACAGCGATTCTGAGGCTCAACCCTAATTCCTTGTATGATTGGAGTAGATGTTGTTTCTCAGAAAGAAGAAAAAAAAGTGAAGAGACTCTAGCAAATATTCCCCAAGTCTTGTTGAGTTAAATTCTGTAATGGTTCAACTTCTGAGTCAATTTTGTGGGCAGTAGAATGGAATCCTCTTACTGTTTTAAACCAACTGATCCCAGTTCTAGGGCTAAAGAGAATCAGTCCCACCCAAATAGAACAGCATAGAATGTAGAAAGGGGCCCCTAAGGGAAAAAGTGTGCATTGGCAGAAATGTGGGGTGGGATGGGTGATTAGGGGACACAACAAGTGAATATCAGATCAGAGTTGGGCAAAAGATAGCCTGTGAGCCAAATTTTGTTTGTGGGCTGTTTAAGTCCTAGGGTTCAGAATAGTTCTCCTATTTTTTTTCTTTATTTTTTTATTTTTTTATTTTTTTATTTTAAACCAAGAACATGTATTGGTACATTCTACATACAATGGTCACATTCATTACATTTATTCTGTACCTATACATGGTGCATCTTGGTTCTCCCCCTCTCCCCCGCCCCTCCCCTCTGCTCCCTCCCTCCCTATTTACAGCAGGTTCATTCATCATTTTCCATATTTTCCCTTTTCCCTCTCTTTCCCCTGTTGCCTTTCTGCTTTTCCCCTTCTTTCTTTCTAGTATTCCTCTCCTCTGAGCACCATCCTCCTTTTATATAATATCTATTACATCTCTTTGTCCTTATTTACAGTTATGGTTTCTCATATCAGAGAAACAATTCGATGTGTGCTCATGAGTGTCTGATTTATTTCACTTAAGAGTACGTTCTCAAGAAACATCCATTTATATATGAATGACTCTAGTTTATCCTTTTTTATGGCAGTGTAGTACTCCATTGTGTAGAAAAACCACATTTTCTTTAGCCATTCGTTGGTTGTTGGGCATTTAGGTTGTTTCCAAGACTTAGCTATTACAAATTGTGTTGCTATGAACATGGTGGTGCATACGTCCTTGTGGTATGAC
>PVJO010019650.1:0-33796 GCA_004026905.1 Hystrix cristata
GGGGGAAAACCAAGATGTATCATGTACAGGTACAAAATAACCATGTTGATTATGATCATTATGTATACAATGTACCAATACATGTTCTTGGTAAAAATAAAAATTAAATAAATAAATAAATAAATAAATGATTAGAAACACAGTTTAGGTAACTCTACTTCCCTGGTGATCTTTAAAGTTAATGTAAAGGAATTTCTACTTTGAATAGAAAACAAAAATGACAGTTTTAATGTCAACAATATCTCTGAGTACAGCCTCGGCCACTGGGTTTGGTTCAGTGAAAGATTCAAGAGAGATGTGAATTAGCAGATGTAACCCCCACGAATTCCTAGTTTCATCACAAACTGCTTATAAATAACAGTTATGTCATCGACAATAAGCACTTATTGAACACTTCCTAAGCATTGGTATGGAGTTAAATCTCCACTGACTTTTCTCACTTGATCCACACAGCAGCTCCAAGAGGCAGGTAATGTAATCTTCAGCGCTGACAGACAAACTCTCCAAGACCTAGAGAAGTCAGGGATACATATAAGACTCAGGACTAACTAGCTATTGGGGTGAAACAAGACCCAGAGAATCTGACTTAACTAACTCTGTTCTGGGTACTTCCTAACATTGCTCTCAGTGACAGAAATAATGAAAAAAAAAAAAACCCAGGGAAAGAAAAATATGGATTGGTTAACATTTAACTTTTGCTTCTTTTGAGTTTTATACTGTACTTTCTAGGTATACTGTATTCAGTAGAGGATATTTCAATCATAAAATGACCTCTAACAAGTGTATTTTATTTTGGAAGTAAAAAAAAAAAAAAGAAAAGAAAAAAGGAGAAAATAAATCTGGTTTAGGTAATGTAAGTAGTCTTTCAGTGTTGTGGACCAAAACTACATTTTGCACTTCTCTGTGGCTTCACAAAGCTCAATATAAATACATGATATAAACATATTATTTTTCTAGCTCAAAAGAAAATAGCTAATGACACACTTATTTTGTGAAAGTTGGACAAGAGATAAAGTCATAGGAGAAGGATCATTTCTATTTCTCCTTTTTAAATAGGTCTTACTCCCTGTGTTTTAAACCTAAATAAATCTGATTAAAAATAAATCCGATTAACCAGTATAATGATAACTTACAATGTTCTAAAGGAGGAGCTTAAAAATTCTGCAATAACAGCTTTTTACACTTTTTACACTAATGGTTTAAGATTAAGTACCGCAAGGTTACCTGCAGTACGTGGTGAGCTCAGAATTCAGCGAAGGAAGAGTCAGTGAATTTCAGAATAGTAGCTATCAATTCCAAAATACAGTTGCCCCTCACATGATGGTTTTTGTTAGTGTAAGGTTATTTCCTAAATTTGAAATTTTATATATTGTGTTGGGTTTCTGTTACTGTGAGAAAATACCTAATACAGTCAATTTAAAATGGAGAAAGATTTACTACTTTGGCTTCAAGTCTTGGGGGTTTCAGTCCATGGCTGCTGAGTCCTGATGTTTTGGGCCTCTGGCAGGACAGTATATTATGTCTGGAGCACATGACAGAAGAGGAAGGGACAGGCTCCCAATATGCCCCCCAGAACACACCCCCGGGGACCTCCCTTTCTCCCACAGATCCCACTTCTTAAAGGTCTCACATCCTCTCAGTAACACAGCTGGTCGGTGACCAAGCCCTTAACGCATGAGCCTTTGGGAGGCACTTAACCAAATCACAGCACAGGTTAAATTTGTAAAACATTATAAAATGTAAAACGAAATCACAACTACCAGGACAATTTGTTCTTTCTTTTCCTCCCACTTGCTTACTGAATCTCATTTCAAAGCAGTCTAATCTGTTCAATTTTGGAGACTGTGAACCTAGCTAGCTCCCTAGCAAAAAATACTGAAGCAGTGTATGCAAAAATCAGCATTTCTCTCATTTTTTATTGTATCGTCCAAGTTTTCCTACTTTGTCTTCCTCTGGCATGCTAATACTCATCTAGAAATTTGCAGTCATCACTTATTCACTAGCTGTTACATCTAGGACGAGGTGTAATCAAATAATAAGGGAATTGTTTAAATTTTTAAAATGTATTCTATATATTACAATAAAAGATACATTACCATTAATCCTCCCCAAACAGCCTACATTGTCTCGAATGCACCTACCCTGTCACTCCTGTCATTTCTGAAGCAGTTCTGGAAGTCCTCTTCCACAAGTGTCTTTAGTTGCACTGTCAGGGTTACCTCGCTGTCCTGATTGGTTCAAAGCGTTTCCCTCTCGTGGTCATTTTGACTTTGAGCAAGAGCTAGAAGTCGCACAGTGCCAGATGCAGTCAGTAAGTCAGATGAGGGCACACTGTGTTCTTATGAGTCTGCTTTTGTCTTGGACAGCACTTGGGAGCAGCATTCTCTGCATTTTTTATCATAATTGTTGAAGGCGCTAATGAAAAAGAGCTTGCAGAACTGCTTCAGAAATGGCAAGAATGAGGGAAACCACTGTGTTTGAAGAGAGGGGGAGAATTTTGAGGGGGATTCATTGCAATGTGACTTTTATTGTAATAAAAATTTTAAATTTAGATAGTCACCGTATGTTTTGATCACTCCTTGTGCATTTCTGTGTATCTTCTGCACACATTCTGTTTTGTGAAAGCATTTTCTCTAAAAGTCATTTCAAAGAGAGCAATTGTGTGCTTGAGAATAATTTTATTGTCCTAAATAAAAGCTCCGTTGGACAAAAATGTTCTAGGTTCAAGTTTACTTTTACTTCCAACAGGCTGAAAATTGCTTAGTATTATCCAAATATTACTGCTTCAAATTGTAACATTGATTCGATTTTATTCTTTTGCTCAGGAATCTTCTTTTTTATTTTCATGGTCTTAAATTTTAATTTTAATTTGGGAAAGTGTGATTTTTCTTGATTTTTCTGTTGACATTTTCTTAGTCATTTCTGGATCTTTCTTCAATTACAGGAAGTTTTCAAACATTATTTCTCTAAATATTTTCCCCTTCATTTATTGTGTTTTTTTTCTGGAGCTTCCTCTGTCCTTTCTTTCAATGCTTCTTTTGTATTTGAATCTTTTTGTGGGTTCTTGATACTGTCTAGGAGAATTCCTTTACATGCTTTTTTTTTTTTTCCAATTTACTACCTCACCTTCAGCTGTATCTATTCTGATATTCAAAAATTCTCCTGCTGAGTTTCACATTGTATCAATAACTTGCAATTGCTTTTTCTTTATAACTGTTTGTTTCTGCTTTAAATTACCAATCTTTTTGTGAAGAATATTTTTCTCCTTTGTGTTAAATTTATTACAATATACCTGGTCTAGGTTCTCCAAATAAACTTTACACATTCGTTCTCTCTCTCTCTCTCTCTCTCTCTCTCTCTCTCTCTCTCTCTCTCTCTCTCTCTCTCTCTCTCTCCCTCTCTTGTTCTCTGTGTATGTTGCTAGGGATGTAGGCTCCCTTAGGTGACACCTGCAGTCATCTATCCTTCCTCACCTGCTGGGCTCTTGCCCTACCTGGATGCTACCTGACCCTGGCTCCAACACTAGACTGGTAACTTGAGTTTTCTTCCTCCAAGTAGTGTTGTGGCTTTCCTGCCGGGGCTGGTTTGGGGAGAGAAAAGAACACAGCCATGGAGCTCTGCCTCTCCACCTGTCTCTCTTGCTTGTGGCTCCTTGCCCTCCTTCAGTTTGGCCTGCAATTCCCATAGAGCTCCTCCCCATCTTTCCAAGAGTTTCTGACAATTTCACCTTCACCTCTGGAGCATTTCCAGATTGAGTTCTGACGGGGAACCTATCTTTGCTTGCAATCTTGTGTATTTCATTTTTTGCATGGCATTAGAATATCACAATGACACACACGCTTTCCTTCTTTTCTAGGAGCTCTCCACTATCCTGAAGTTAGTACATCATTCACATGTGTGTTTTTATACCTTACTTAATATGTATATGTCTACAAGCATTATTTTGTATTATGCTAATGTTTTTTTAGAAATTTACATACAGTATCATACTACACAAGTATAAAACAAAATAAACATTGTGCCTTCTAAATCTATCATATATAACTCCTTTCCAACAAACAAACAAAAGAATGTGAGGTAATTTTAAGCCAGAGGAACAACACTTAATTTTAAAAATTGCAAAAATTGAAAACCAAAGAAAATGGAGAGTGCAGACAGGCAAGGGCAAGGGTTAGAATAGTTGCTATGTTTGAGAATTAAGCATTGTTCTAAGTACGAGGTCATTAAACCAATTTATTTTTGGAAAAAGATCAGAGTCTTTGGGGGAATTGCATTTTTGTTCAGAGAAGGTCATTTGATGTGTTATCTAGTTAAATGCAAAGGAAATCAATTGACTTTCCATTGATTCCAGTGGCCATAAGGAGTTGGCTTGCAGTTTGACCAAATGGTTTTGTTATAGGGCCTGAAATAGGGGCCAGGAGAAAACCAAAACTGAAAAAAAAAAAATCCAGAAGCTGATCTATGTGCTTTGTTTTGAGAATTAGTCTAAAGCACCCCGCATCTTTATAGTTCCACATCTGCAGCATAACTGGGCCATCCATACACTGTGAAATGATTTTGAAATCTGAAGCTATGGTTTTAAATAGGAAGAGACATTGCTTTCTTGTATATTTGGCAAAGCAACTAATGTTTAGGCTGACTAGAATATTTAAGTGACAAATGCAACAATAACTAATATTTTTTTGGTTTCCACTCAATGCCTGCCACCTTTGTTATTGGTTTTAGAGAAATGAACAAATGTATGGTTTAGAATTCTGTATGAATAAGATTATCTAAAATGAAATATTGCTTTCTAAATCTATAGCCTTGCTTTCTTTCACTCCCTTAGAAAATTATGTGTGCAATTAGTCCTCTATATCCATGAGTTCCAAGTGCATGAATCCTACCAACTTCAAGTAGAGAGGTTTTTTTTAAATTGCATCTGTATTGAACATGTACAGATACTTTTTCTACTAATTATTCTCCAAAATTACAATATGGCAGCAGATTGTGTAGCATTTGCATTGGATTAGTTATTACACATCAGTCATGGTGCACTTACCACACTTGCCCCTCAATGGGCTCTTCATGTCATTGAAAGCTCTAAAAGGCTATAAGTAGCATAGAGGTGATTTAAAGTACACATTTGGATGTGTGTAGGTTATGTGCAAATATATACCATTTGATATAAGGGACGTGACCATCCGTGGATTTGGGTGTTCAGTTTTAGAGAAGGACTTGACTAGCCATATGTTCATGGTCAGGGTAAATTTAGAATGAGCAGCCATGTTTACTCATTCTTTCACCTATAGATTCTCAGGTACTTTATTCACTTTGCAAATAAGTATTAACCGCCTAGTGTGTGCCAGGCGTTATTGGCAACATGTGGTAGAAAGTTTAGGTAAGACCTGGCAATCACGGAATTTGTACTTGAGATATGAATAAATAATCACACAATGAATCAATAATTTTACTAAATGCCATAAATGAAAAGAATAGAATGCCAAGAAGCCCCATCAGAGATGGCGTGAAGAGATCTAATTTGGCTGCGTTTGAGTGAGGGTGTTCCTTGCGGAAACACTGTGCCGGATAAAACCACTCAGGTGAGAGGGAGCTAACGAGAAGAGGGCAGAAGGAAGCGAGTTTCAGGTGGAGGATATAGTACATGTGGTCTCTGAGGCAGGAAGTAACTTGGTAGGTTTAAGAGATAAAAATAGATAGACAGATAGACAAAACCAGAATTGCTGGAGCTTAGAAAACAAGGGTGCGAGATGAGCCCTACAAAGCTGGGGAAGCAAATGAAGAAGAAAATCACACAGAGCTACATGAAGAACTTCGAATTTCATTTTAACTGGTGCAAAAGAGTGAGATTTGCCCCTCAGCAAGATCCCCGAGCTTCCTGTTGACCACGGAGTGGGCACGACAGCTGGAGGCCACATGAGTTATTCGGCCAGGATGGCAGTGGCTTTGTGGGACAAGGCTCACAGCAGGGGACAAGGAGGGGGCTGGATTCCACTGGAGCTGGAAGGAAGAGCAGCACTAACCGACAAGCACCAGCACTGAGGGCCTAGACGAGGCACCCTCACCGACAGATGGTGACCCAGGTGCAGACCACGAGATGGGCTGTGGTGGCTGGCCACCAAGGGTTGGAAAGAGGAAGGAAAGTGGCTCAGAGGAAGTTGGGCTGGGGGAGCAGCTCGCTGGAGTTCTCCTGCAGTTGGGAAGTGGGGCCTGGAAGTCGTGACCGAGACCAATTTTCCATTTGCTTGTGGCCGCCAGTCATGGGCGGCAGCAGCAAGCAGAGCACACCAGTCCCTGAGCCACTGTTGGGATGGCAGAGACAACCCTGGTCTTGCCGTGCACGGAACCAGTGAGCTCTGGGTCCCAGGCCTCGCCCTCAGTGGCTTGGCCACAGGCTGGGGGTGGCGCCTCCCTCCCAGCATGCCTGGGTGCCCTGATTGCTCACACAGAGGGGCCTGCACCAGGCAGCTCCTGACTGGAGCCGAAGGTTGCTCTCAAGCTGCATTTCAAGTGGGTGGACCGCAAGAGAACTTGAACCAAATGAGGCAGAATTGAAAAATTATGAGGTATCTGCTCTAGAACACATTTTTGTTTTCCAGAAAATACGTTTTTCATATCTAAATTCTTTGGGGAGGAAAATGTAGTTATTTGTTACCAAGTTGAAAATAATTTTATCAAATAAATCACTAAAGTTGCAGTCTACTCCTGGGTGTCCAGCTGTGGCCCGTATTACTTCTCTGACCTGGTCACTCTGCTTCAGCCATGCAGACCTCTGAGCATGCTCCTGCCCCAGGGCCTTTGCACTGGCTATTCCTTCTCCTGAGCTCTTTTCCCTCCACACGCATGTCCTACATCTTGCCTGCTTTGGGTTTTGCTGGGCTATCTTTTCAGAGGGGTCATCCCTGTCTTAAATTGCATATGTGCAATGCCCTTCTTCCACTCTGCAAGCCTCATCTCCTTTTTTCTGCTCTTTTTCTTCATATTCATAGCAGCTATGGCCATATAACATAATGTTTTTATTTATTCATTTCTTGTCCTTTTCCACCAAAATGCAAGCCCTCTGGAAGAAAGGATTTTCATTTTCCATATCTGACACTCTTAGATTGGAACCGTTCCCAAAATGGGTCCTCAATAGATACTTGTTGAATGAGCAAATACCTCTTAGGACATAAGATGTCAGGTTGGGAGCATCAAAACCCAAACTGGCCAGAGCCAAAGCACTATTGTGTGCAAAACCCTTGGGAAGGAGCAAAGGACTGTAGAATGCACACGAAAAGGAAAAAAAAAATCACCAACTCGTCAGCAATAGATGCCTTTTGCCAGTTCCTGCAAGGAAGCACACATTGTCCTCGGGCATGCTAAAGCATCTGAGCATCAAATCACATAAAATACAAATGAGTATATAAGTGTAGCCCTTATTTCTTGGGTATTTCCATTATTGAAAAAATGCCAGTGCTGTTAGTACTTCAAACGAGTATTTCTCCTAGTACTCTAGGAGACTGAGGCAGGAGGATGGCAAGGTTGAGCCCAGCCTGGGCAACTTAATGATTTAATGAGGTCCTGTCTCAAAGAAAAAAAACAAAAATTAAAAGGACTGGGAATACACTCAGTGCAAAGGATGTGGGTTCAATCTCCAGTACTACAAAAACAAAACAAAAACAGCAGCAAAACACACCATTTCTCTTTGCCGTAGGAAAGTCCACAGACATGCTGTCTTAGTTTGCTTTGTGTTGCTATAAGAAAATACCTGACACCAGGTAGCATGTAAAGAGAAGAGGTTTCTGGCACCGGCATCAGCGTCTAGTGCTGACCTCACTTGGTGGGAAGGTAGCAGCACACGGCAGGAGCCAGGCCAGGGGGCCGGGGGTGCGTGTGGACAAGCTTATGGGTGATAGAGAGGACTGAGCTTGGCACTCTTCTCATTCTTCTCTCCCAGGAGGCACCTCCACGAGCTGATGGCCTCTCAGGGCTCCACTCCCTCAGCGCTGCCACACTGGGGACCAAGCTCTCAGCACATGGACGCCTGGGGGACAAGCATATCTGAACCGTGGTACTCATGCTCAGGAATGCACGGGAAGGTGCGTTTGTGAGTGGACGTCACACTTAGCTGCAAACCTAGTTTTCCTGGCTGTGCTAGTTAAACAAGTTTGCTTTTCCCAACACAAGCCCCGGCAGCACCTGCGAGGGCCTGACTGCGAGGTACTTGCTGATAGTCGAGCTTCTTACGTCACATACGAGCACCCGTCTCCGAGTTCTTCCCTGTTGAGACCACTCTGAGACCTGGCTCAGATAAGGGTGCAGAGGGGCCTCTCCAGGTCAGTGTGTCCATCCTGCCACCAGTTAGGCAACTACCTGAACTTCAGGTCTGCATCTTGCTCTGGTGAATCAAGGTGAAGAGCACAAAAGTCTCGGCTCTTGCTACTCTTCCCAGAAAAGGAAGGACAAGAGGCGGGTCCCACCAGTCCATCTCCAGCTCCCTTGCTCTGCCTGGGCTGGCTGGCTCTTGGCCTCGTCCTCACCAGAGGTGGCCAGCAGTTGAGCAAAGTGGCGGAGCCCAGAGCTGAGCACATGGAGACCATCATTGTACCCTTCTGTCCAAGACTCACCACACCGTCCCTTGATCATCAAAGAAAAAAGATGAGGCCCAGGTAGGTGACACGCCAAGCTGCACATTACCACATCTGCTACCTGAAGGAAAAGACCATGTAGGGGAGCAAACCAGCAGTTGAGAAAGAATTATAGTCTCCTTCGCGCCTCGGCCGTTACTGCTGTGCCTTCCGGTGCCCGGGTTTTATTGCATCCTTTTAAGGCTTCTGCGCTGTCTTTGGTCCATCTTAGGGTCTTCCTCATGAGGCTTTGAGCTTCTTCGGAAGTAGAAGCTCTTATTTTGAACCTGGGAAAGCTCTGATAGTCTGATGGAAATCAGGGACTCTGTCTTGGGAAAACAGTAAATGCACCCACAATTCTCATGCCACCTTAGAGGTCTTACAGGGTCCCTGTGGACCTGCCAAAAATGTGCTACCCCGTGACAGTCAGGAGAGTCTCCAGCCTAATGTTGGCTAACAGAAACTGAGCGGTCCCTTTGACTCTCTTCGATCAGAGTCCCTGAAAAATGTGTAAGGAGGGTCTTTTCCATCCTTCAATGTCTGCTGGAATATCATTATTTTGATATGAAAGAGGTTATTGCTTTGAAGCAGGAAGCAGAGAGATTTCTTTTCGAAAAACTACTTTGGAGCAAACAGGTAAGAACTAGTAGAGTAGCCCATGCTCTCGGCTCTGGCTGGCTGGGTACATGGTTGTCAGAGGGGTGACTTTGGGAAGAGGCAGGGAGCAGGGAATCCTTGGCCAGCTTAAACTCTCCTGCAAGCCCTGCTTGGAAAATCAGGTGTTAGTTACGAAACAAGGTTGAGCGCTCTTGATTTTTGTCACTGAAGTGACAGATCAAGCAATCCACATGATGGTGATTTATGAAAAGCCTCCAGGCCGCCAGACCAGGCTCTGTGACTGCATAGCGTGGCCGCATGATGGTCAGTACGCCCCACCGCGGCAGTCAGCTGTGCCGGGTATCGACCGGGCGATAATCTGCTGTGTGCAGCTGGCTGCAGTAGATTAGAATGGCGAGCGCAGACGCTGCCTAATGGACCAGAGAGCCCCATGCCACACTATCAGAGTGTCCTTTGAGGTCGCCCAGAGTCACATCTGTCTCCCTGAAATCCCATTGTGTCCAGGGGATGTTTTATTTGCAGGCAGTTCATGGTTTCAAAAGCAATGTTTGACACAGCTGGAGACATCTTGTCCCTCCCCTGCAGACCTGTGCTCCTTGATAAGGCGCTTAGCTCATCTCAGTGTTTTAGGAGTCGGGAATTTGTGCTCTTGTCACCATTTTGCCGCAGAAAAAGGATGCGGGTGCGTCACCAGGTCCTGCGGCCTGGAGCTTATCTGCTTGAGCCTGGTGGCTCCCCTCTTGAGGGAGGAACTCCCGCAGACTAGCAGCTCATGCTTTGACAGCGTGAATTCTCCTAGCACCCCGGGACTGTGGGTCAGCAGAGGGCATGGCAATGGGCCAGTCAACTCGCCCTGTATCAGGAAAGATTATGTAGGGCTGCAAAACCAGAAAACAGGCTGGATACAATAATTCACAGGAACGCAAATCCGAAAGGCAAAATCGCCATGTGAAAAGATGCTGAAATTCACCAGCGGTCAGAGAAACAGCAATTAAAAGAGTAACAAGTTTTTGCATTACACTTGTCAGTCTGGCACAGTATTACCAGAAAGAGCTACGATATCTACTTCTGCTGGAGAGCTGGGCGTGAGAGTAATTGTGAACACGGTGCTTTCTGGAGAGCAATCTGACTCCTTCCTCTTAGGGGTGCACATTTCCTTTGACCCAGAAAACACACACAAGGCTGCTTATTGTATTGGAGTGATGGAAAACTGGAAACGGTTCATCTATCAGCAAGTAAATGACTGAAAACATGATTGATACTACAAGCAACCATATACAGATCTTGCACAGCTGGCAGAAGGAATGATTTAAAATTAATACCAGTTAGTTTGGAGGTATTTCCAGTTATTGATGAAAGGCAAAATCAGCGAAGTGTGTATGATACGGCCCTGTGCTTTTCTAGACAAATAATGACAAACACCCACCCATGTGATTTTGCCTGGATGTGCATGTGATGTTGTATGTTTGTGCTTGTTTGGAGGAGCAACAGTGGAAGGAAACAGTCTGTTCTAAACATGCATTTAAATCTGTATTTGATATAATCTTGATAATAGATTTGTGCAAATATATTTGTACTTGTAAACACATGAAAATATTTTAATTTATATAAGATTTATGTGACTATATATGAAGTATTTATATGTGGGAACATGGAAGGGACAAAGGGATGTGAAATACTCCAATTGTGAGTACTCCAATTGCACATTAAGTAAAGAGGTAAATGATTCAGAGTGAGGCTCGAAAGCAGAGGGAAGCCAGTGAAAGGGCCACTGAAGCGACACCTGGACAGGTGCAGGTAGTGTGACCCAGGGAGGGAGGCACTGCCGAGGCGGTGAGGGACCACTAAGAGGCACCTCGCCTATTTTAACAGTCAGATCGAATCCAGCAGATAGCTTTGCTTGCTCTGCATGCGTCAGAGGAAAGACTTTCAACTTCCTAATAATGTGTGTCACTTTGCAATCGGGTGCTGGCTGAACTTCCCAGCTTCATCTCCCGAACACATAAAATTTCTCTCTGCTCCATGAACTAACTTTATTCTTCCGTGTCCCTTTGCCATTATAAATACTTCTGTCTTCCAAACAGGCAAAATTCTATGTGTCCCCCAAGAGCCATGAAAGTCCTATCATCTCTATAAAGTTACTCATGAGTCCTGTGCCCTTCCCCACATGCATCTTAGATAAATGTCTGATGAATGTATATGGACAAAGGGTGATGCAGTATTTTTAACCCTCTGTCTTGTGTCTTTTTATTTTTTTTCAATCTATGCGTAGGCTCCTTTAAGAATGGATTGTGTTGACATATACCTTTCTGATTTTTTTCACTCAGTAGCCTATGTTGAACATTTTTTATTACACTGAATATCCTCCACGGCATACTGTTTAATGAATGTGTAGTATTTCATCATAGATATAAACTAGCTCTACACAAAAAAGATAAAATTACTTAACCAATCTTACTGCGTGTTTACTAACTTCCTGCTTTTTTGTTTTTATTAACATACACAATAATGTCATCGCCACTGTGCTTATATGTTTGCACATATTCGTGTTTCCTTCCTCAGGATAAATAACCAGAGGTAGAAGCTCTAGATCAACAGTCCCGAGCATAATAATATTTTACTGTCTATATTTGGGAAGGTTAATTTCCCATATCCTTGCATAAGCTTTTGTTCCGCTTTTCACAGACAAATCTATGGAATTTATGTTGTCTTACTATGTATGTGGCAGAGGTAGTCTTTACTATTCATGCTTACTCCCTCTAAAAAAGAAGTAAAAACCCTAATTTTTAGCAAGATCGGTGGACACCCGCATAAGGATGCATTTCTCAGCTCCCCTCACAGCTGTGGTACGGCTGATGGAACGCTTTTAGAAGTGACGAGTAGATTACCGAGCTTTGTTCTTCCAGGAAGACCCTTCTCTCTCCATCCTCAATCTTGCTGCTTATAATATGTTTGTACTGACATCTCAAAATATTCCAGAAGTTCTTCCTTCTGGTGATAGTGAAACCAAAAGGTAGAGAAATTGGACAATCAGAGAGTATTAACACTATCATCCTCCTCCTGGACTCCCTCCATTTTTATTGAAAAATTAAAGACATAATTTTCCATCTCACTGAAATTGTTGAGTTTTTCAGATCTCTGTTCCTCAGAGCAACATAAATCATAATTAATATGGGGTAAATTAAGAGCAAATTTTAATTTTGTTAAAATGTTAAACCCCTTGTATCAATTTAGAAAAATAATAAACATTTAAAAGTTTCATTAAATCGTGAAATTTGCATGAAACCCAAATAGTAATCTTGAGCAATAAGAACAAATCTAGAGACATCGTATTACCTTCAAAATATACTATGAAGCTATGGTAAATAGACAACATGGTATCCACGAAAAAACAGAGACACAGTTCCATGACACATAATAGAGAGTCTTGAAATAACCACATTCATTTATAGCCAACTGATTTTTGACAAGAGAGTCAAGAACACACTGTCTTGGTCGCTTTCCTCATCCCTGGGACACAACTCCTGACACCCAGAACTTAAAGGAAGAAAGGTTTACTTTGGCTCACAGTCTGTAGAAGATTCAGTCTGTAGTTGGCTGGCTCCAAGGCAGGAAAGTGTGGCCAAGGAGAGCTGCTCATGGCCTGGTGGAGGGAAGCAGAGAGTCAGAGGAGGCGCTGAGGAGGGAGAAAACCCCTCCAGGCCACACACCCAGCAACTAGCTTTTATCAGACCTCCTATCAGCAAGCCAGCTATAATTCCCCATAAACCAATCACCTTCCAAAATCCGGCCTGTGAGGCTCTTGAGAGACATCTAGATGTAAACCATAATGTACACAAGGTAAAGGACCTTTTATTCAATAAATAATACTGGGAAAACTGGATATCTAAAGGCAAAAGAATAAAACTAGACCCCATCTCTCACCGTCTGCAAAAATCAACTCAAAATTGACCACTTGAATGTATGACCTGAAACTATGAAAGTGCTAGAGAAAAACAGAGGAAATTCTTCGCAGCATTATTATATTTGGATTCTCCATCTTCACACATTTCTTTCTAGACATCACCAACCCTTGTTCATTCAAAGATGAGAAAAATGGAGGAACGTGGATAGGAGGACATCAACTCTCCCACTTTTTCCTATGTGCCAGCACAGGGCACTTTGTCACTTGATGGTGCAAGGACACTTAAGATGTGTTCAAGGAAGACTAGATTGTGCTTGCTGGAAGACCCACACCCGAACCTGAAACAAGTTCATGTACTGACGTAATCTTTGATCTTCTTTGAACACCTTCTCTTTTGCTTCATCAGAACATTCATTTCATCTGCTCACAGATAAATCACTGTTGAACAGAAGAAATAAAATTTCTAACCCTGCTAAACCCAGATAGTTATGACTCACGGTGAATGATTGTTATTTACATGTACCCAAAGAGATGTTCTCATTTCTGGTTCTTCTGCACCCTTAGGGTGTGTCCTTTGAATCCCAGTTCTGTGGATTGAGGTCTTTGTCCTAGTCCCCCAGTGCCCGTGTTCATCTCAAGGTCATCTTCTTCAGCAAATGCCCCTGGAGCCAAAGTCACCTGAGGCCTCGATGTGCCTCTCTACTTACATTTTGACCTGGAGCTCCTACCTGCTACGCTAGAGAGGATCAGTCTGCATAACTTGCCTGCCATGTTACTGGCAAAGAAAGTCTCGATTGTTTACCTCGAGTGGCCAGCACCTGGTACTGAGGCATCCAGGAGAAGGACAGAGCTGTGTCTCTGAGCTGCTGCCACTCTGAGGACAGGGACTGTACTCAGGGGTGCATGCTGTGCACATAGAAGTGCTGAAGGAGGGTTTTCAGGGGAATGTTTAAGGAGCAGAGCACGCTGCACTAGAAGTGATTTTTTTCATTAGAATGTGATCGTCCAAACTGTGAGAGGAACCCACAAGTGTATACAGAAATACTATTGGTAAGTGGTGTCTTTGCTCCTGCACTAATCTTTCCCTGTATAATGCTAGGAACTTCTCTTTTTCTTCCACTAGCTGAAAACTCAAAACACTGATTAAGAGAAACAAACAAAACCACTATTACCACTTCCTGTGAAGGTACTGAAAAACATACACATCTTCTTTTTCTCAAATTCTCTCCTTTCTCAGATGATTTTCTAATGCACTCATTTTCAGTCCATCGTCATCCTGGTCACTCCTTTTCCAGAGTAACTCTTGGCACTTCATCTGCGTGTCCATTGCCGGAGCCCCACCTGTGATCTGTGACTCACACCACACCTTCCTCCCGCTCTGTGGGATACCACTGGGAGGGATTTGGCTAACGCAAATCAAAACAAAAGAACTCCCAAAAAGTTTTTAGTGGTTTTCGTCATCATTCACATTTGTTCTTGCAGAATTCAATAACAGAGTTTGCAAGCATTGAGTATGTGTCAGGTACTGTACTGGACGTTTTAAATGCACGATTTCATTTAATTATCCCAACAGACTTTGATTTAGATGCTTATACACTTTCATTTTAATTTTTTTGTGTGTGTGTGTGTGCCAAGAATTGAACTCAGGGCCTTGTGCTTGCTAGGCAAGCACTGTACCCACTGAGCTAAATCCCCAGCCTGCACTTTCATTTTATGGGTGTGACAACCAAGACTTAGCCTCTAGTATGTGCAAGCTTACACAGATGGTGTCTTAGTCTGCCAGGCCAACATCCCACAGACCAGGTGGCCTGAGCGACAGCCATTCATGGGAATCTTGAGATCAAGGTACTGGTGGGTTCGTTGTGTGGCGAGGGCTGTCTTCCCGGCTGACAGACAACCAGCTTGCTGCGTGTCCTGACATGGCAGGGAAAGTGCCCATTCTCCGGTTCCTTATAAGGGCACTAATCCTGTGATGAGGTCCCACGCTTATGACCTTATTGAACCCTTATTACTCTCAAAAGCCTTGTTTTCAAATATTGCATATTAGAGGTCAGGGCTTTAACATAAGAATTGGGGGTAGACACGGACATTGAGGTCATGACAGATAGTGCAGGACAGAAGGGATGTAAAGCCTCTACTTAACTGTGTTTCCACCCTCACTCTCTAGGTTCTGGCCATAGCAGCCTTCTCTCTGTTTCTCAGTTGCATTGAACTTTCCCTGCCCTGAAATGCTCTGTGGCTCCCGCCTGGAACACTTTGCTTCCAGATCTTGACATGCCCAACTCCTCTGTCATTAGATTCAATTCAAGCACCACCTCTCCTGATCTGCCCTTCACCACTAATCTACAGTTCGTCCCTCAGCCCCAACCCGGCCACTCCCTCGAGCATCCAATTAGATCTTCTCCAGAGTGTGCGTCACTCTGCAGCACTGTCCTGTGTATGTACAAGCCGCTCACTTGCTGCCCGTGTCCTCTCTGTAAGAATCCTGAAAGCAGGGACCAAGTCTCTCTGGTTTGCACCTGCCCCCTTTCAACCATGAAGCTACCATTGCAGACCTAAAGAGCATGAGTGGGTAGATGTCCACGCCACGGCCTCATCTCCTCATTGATGGATGCACGCCCTTCCCTGAAGCTGCAAGGGACTTGCAGAGCCGCAGGGTCATAGATCATCTGACACTTGCTGCTGTGGCCAGGGAAAAGCAAGCAGGACTGAAGGACATGGTGCTTAAGAAATAAAAAAACCCGCCCTGTCTCTGAGCCCCCACCCAGGAGAACCCTAACAGCTTTCTTTAATCTCTACCATGGATGGAATGATGTAACCCCCATGCATGTGTTGAAGCTCTGATCCCCAGTTAAGACAGGATTAGTAAGCAAGGCCTTTGGGGGGAGATCATGTGTTAGAGGTCATGGCAGTGGGCCCCCTCATGGGATCAGTGCCCCTATGAGAAGAGAAAGAGACACCAGTGTTTCTTTTCTGCCATTTGAGGACACAGCGTGGAGCTCACAGTCTGCAGAGCAGGAGCTCTTTTCTGCCATTGATCTTGGACCTGCAGCTTCCCAAACTGACAGTTAAGCTGCCTGTTGTTTATGCCACTCAGTCTATGGTATATGTCTGTGGCACTCAGCTAACCAGACAGTCACCAAATCACTCCACCAGGCATCCATGGAGGCTCGGGATCTGCCCTCCCCACTGTCACTGCTAACTAACTTGCCACCCACCCAGGCCCAGTGGGTATGTTCTCTGTGACTCCCATCCTGATAACATAACTCGCTCCCCAGGGGCCCATTCCCACCTTCTCTGAGGCTGTGCCTGAGTGGACTCTCCCTGCCCCCTCTCTCCAGCTGCCTTTTGCCCTATTGATGCCAGCAGCGCCAACCCGACGGAGCCAGTCTGTGGGCTGGTCCAGCATTGAGTTTGGGTGACCCACGCAGACCACATGGTCTCCCGTCCTACTCTCTCGGCCTCAGAGCTCTCTGTCTGGTCCCACACTAGCCAATGTCTGTGGCTGGTGGCATTAGCCCTGTTCCAGGAAGGAGGATGTTTCTCCCTTGGCCACACAGAAGGGGAGGAGGCCTCTCTGCTTTTGTTCTTCTCTCTGGACAAGAACTTCTATCTTGTCTCAACTTTTCTTGCTAGCTATGCAAAATTATTTCTCTTACTTCCCACTGAGAATGTCACTCAGATTTTTCACAACTTTTTACCAGTGTTTCTATTTTGTGTCTCTAATTTTTGTTATGCAATAGCCACAGAAGTTAACCCACCTTTTCTGTGTCTCTGATACATTACCTTTGGGTAGAATGCTTTAGAAACTTACATTCTCCAACTGAACAAAAATTGAACAGGAGCCTACTATTTTTCAGGCAGTATCCTAGGTACTTTTTGATTGGTGTTAGTCACTGGCTAACTCCCTGCCCTAGAATATTAAAAAGTTTGCAAAGCTCTGTAGTAATAAAAACATAAGTATCTGCTTATTGGCTTTCTTAGGTGCTCCCCTTCAGATATCAGCTTTGTTTGGGTTTTTTAATCAACTTAAATATTTATTGCCAAGGGAATGCTGAAAAGGCAGAAGCCAGTCTTCCAAATGCCAACTGAGACATCCTGAGCTTAAAAAGAACAAATAAATGCCAGGTCAGAGGCATGAAACCAGTGTATCACCAGGCTGCTCATCCTTGTGTGACAAATTTCAGAGTCCAAATAAAGGATGTTCCTAAATGAACTTGGGATTGCATTCTTCATTGCCACCGTTGAAAAACAAAGTCAGAGACCCAGTAGAGCAGAATTAAACGATTGCGCCTACATGGCCATCTGGTTCATTTTATTTTGAAAATTGTGTGAAGCTGTGCCCTGTGTTTTTCTCCATGTCAGGTAGATGCCTCTGACAGGTCAAGGTGGGTGCCCACTCCGTGTTCTGATACAGCCCAGAAGACAACGCTCAGTGATGTAGTCAGCAGGTCTTAGGTCGGACTGTGCAGAAGGGCTCGCTCTCAAGATGAGGGCTGGTTGCCGCTCATTAATTCAGTGGCTTAAGAGACATTCAGCAAGTATTCGGTGTATACCAGACACTGGGTTAGACACTGTTCCTGTCAAGGGGAACTTAGAGGATATTATTGTGAATGGATGACGTCTACACAGCAGAGTCTTCGTGTATTTGGGAGAATGACCAGGAAGGCCATGGAAACCGTAAATGGAAGGACATGGGTGGTTAGAGAGAAGTGGCCTGCAGTCAAGAGAGCAGGATTTCAGGAGACTCTTTGAAGGGAGGAGGATGCTGGGTCCACCTCTCAACCCCAAGTCTCCCTGTCTCCATCACTCTGGCTGGCTCTGGCTCAATTGTTTTTGTGAATACAAACAACAACTACTTGAGAGGATTTCAAAGGCAGATCTTGGTTAAGCCATGGAAAGAAAAGAAACACTCAGCCGGCACCCATTTTGCAGAGGGCTTTTGAGCCCCCACAGTCGGCTGGAAATGCTTGTGAGCATTCACGATGCCGGTACGGTGAGTCCCACCTGCCCCACTCTGACCACAGGCCTGGCCGGCCTTGCCTCTCCAGGGCTTGGGTGGCTCATCAGAGGGAGTTGCCAACCCTTTTGGGCCCACCAACAACTAATTCGCTCTTATCTGCTCACCCCAAGATTTATACTTTAACATTAGTCTCAGCGGCTTACTTTGAATTTGTGCAAGAAGGCTACAGTCTGGATTTCCTGCCAGAGTGGTGCACCATGTTTTTGGTGCTGCCTATTCTTTCAGTTTCTCCTCACTTAGCCTTTCTTGCTATACTGGCACCACCAAAAAGAGGCTTTTGGTCCTGTCCTAGATCCTGTGGAAGTTACAACTCCCCTTCTCACACCACCCGTCCTCTGAGGCGTGGAGATCCAGACTACACAGGCAGTTAGTTTAGGACACTCCTCCTACAGCTAGTCAGAGTTACTTTTTATAATAAACAAGCATCTCACAACTCACTTTTCTCCTCCTCCTTTCTCCAAAATCCTCACTCACGATAACAGCGTTGTGATGAAGGGAGTGCGTACTATAATGCAAACTCATTATTTATGGAACATGAGAGAGTTTCCCAGTCAATGTTTTTCTTTTAGTCATCTTTTTGTTTTTCATTTTGCTTTTCCTCCTTTATTGTACTTATTTCAAATATGATTTACTTTTTGTGTTTGTAAGAGGGATGGAAGATAGACAAGAAGTAGTAACAAGTAACTTTGGAAGATGCAGCAATAAAGGACTACAGATTAAAGTTGTATTTAAGTTTTTTGGTATATGTAGTTCAAAAAAGGAAGTGCAAAGGAAACTTTTGGAAGCAATGGATACGTTTTCTACCTTGATCCTGGTGATATTACCATGGTGTACGTACATACAAACTCATCAAATTGTGCACACTAAATACATGCAGTTTTTGTGTATGCCAATCATGCGCCAATAAAACCTTTTAAAAAAGAAGTTGAAAATGAACTCAAAATTTAAATCCTATTCATTCTTTTATTGGACAAATATTTATGAAGGCCCACTCTGTGATGGCGCTAACAATAGGAGGGATGCTATGGTCCCTGGCCCAGCAGATCTGTGGAGGAAGACTGCACAAAGCAATCACAATTCTGTGCTATCATAGGGAGGCTTGGTGCCATGGCAACGGGTACCAGGCCTACGTGGTCGGGGTGGGGGGGTCAGGATTGTAATTCGCAACCAGGAACTGACTCGGGCAGCTATCAGCGACAGGCAGAGCAGCCTCCACAGGCTTCAGCTGGAGGGGGAATCAATTTTCTTTCATATCGCCATTTTATTCACACATAAGTATCCCTTCATTCCCATTCACTTGTTCCTGAAAGCCGTCTCTTTTTAGAGTCTCCAAACATAGCGATTAAACAAAGGGGACTCGAGAAGGACAGACAAAGCGTTAGAAAGAATCCTGTTCTCTTTAAAGGCCAAATTTTCTGCATCAGTAAGGTTGCAGCCGTGACAAGCATTAGGCTGCTTTCGACATCATACATTTTCTAACACACCATGGAAAGAAAATATTAATACAGCAGGGGGAAGAAACAAACAGACATAATTATTTTAAAATCTTGTGAGTAGACAATTTGATAACATGAATACAGCTTACTGAATAAACAAAGAAAATTTTATTTTTAACATACAGTGGAGCCACATTTTTGTTTCAATCTGTGAGCATATGAAGAATTAAGTCCTAAATTTAATCTTCTATCTGCACAAGGTGCCAAATGAAAGATTAATTGACATATAATGACTCTGACACCATTTTCTCTCTCATAATTATGCTATTCGTGTTTGGCAATTTATAAATCGTAAGTCTAGGAACAAAATATATTAAAATTAATTACAAATAACCAATGTTTCTATATGGGATACATGGACACATACGGCTAATGTGTGGATTTTAACCAATGAAGGACTTATCTGATTCATATGAGAATTAATCAGCACAGATCAGGTTGTGTTTAGTCACAGACCAGACACAGATCAGTAAATTAACACCAGGTTGGTGATTCACAGTGCTTCCTGGGGACAGACGACACTGGGGAAAGCAGCATGAAATAACTGCTTTTTTATTCTTGCCCACATTTGCTTTCATCCTGTGTTTGGCCCTCAGTCCCAGAGGGACTGATGTTTACTGCAAAGAGCCCAGAGTCAGAAGATCTATATTGTGGTCTCGAGGCCGCTGTGAGTTAACTGTTTGACGCTAGAAAAACAAGTTCTGACCCTCCCTTCAGTCTGTACCTCTGCGAAATGAAGATACTTCAGAAGCAGGACTGAGAAAGGAATGAAACAAGATCAGAAATGCAGACACGCAGTGAAAAATTTTAACTGACGTGAGGATGAAACTTCCAAATACTCTCTTCACAAATATAATTATGCATCGTAATAACAGCGCATGCTAAATTGAAGATTTAAGTGATATTAAAAATAGAATCCCCATTTAGAAACTTGTAAAAGCCAACAAGTTTGAAAATATAGGTTTGCGTGTGCATGTTTTAGGCGACCAGACACTTTCAAACACTATAAATTATTCACGTATTACAGAGCTGTATATTTCATATGCATACAGAGTTTTTGGAAATCTAGAACTGTCCAAAGAAGGCAATGATTAGTGAGGTGCCTGTCTAGCACACACTGAGTCACTTCTCCAAATTAAAAAATCAATAAAGAATGCCAATAAATAGGATCCTCGCAGGAGGGCTGAAGCGCGGACAGATGGAGATGCTTTGTTCTGATGCCTGTCACAGAGCCTGGAATAAACTTCTCAGTGACGAACCAAAGTCATCAACAATTAATTCCAGTTGTAAATTCCAAGTGGGAGGAGCAACAGGAGATGATACAGCATGACATCTCCAACTTGCACATTAAGAGCAAGTGGATATAATTTGAATAAGTTCTTCCATAATTAGCTTTAAATATGAGATGTGATCAAAAATATGGTGAATGGTTAGTTTTGGAAATTTATTATGGTAAAAGACATGTTGTCATTGATCCTCCTCAGAAATACTCCCCTCACTTCAAACACACTTCTCCCATCATTTTTCACCACTTTCTGAAGCAGTTCTGGAAGTCCTCTTTCATGAGTATCTTTAGTTGTGCTGTAGTGGCTGCCTCACTATTCCGAATCAATTCAACATGTTTACCTTTCACTGCCATTTTGACTTGGGGGAAGAACCAGAAGGCTTACAGTGCCAAATCCGGAGAATAAGAGGGATGAGGACACACTTCTTCTATGGGATTGCTGCACTGTGCTTTTGATCGCACCTCATAAGAACACTTAGCAATATGTCTTTTACTTTAATAAATTTTAAAAATTTAAACATTAGCCATAGACTTTGATCACACCTCATACACTGTCTTTGTAAGATGGACATAAGTTTATATTAATATTTAGGGCAGAATTTTCTTATATTTATTGGAAGGGACACATCATTAAATCGTAATCACGGGCACAATGCTTTTGCTCTATCTAATCCTCAGGTTTGTTTCTCAAGCAGGTAGAAGCCATGAGTATGGGTAAAGCTACAGTGATTGATAACATTAAAAGTGACACATGTCTCCACACTACATTTCAGATTATTTGGGGGCCATTTGGTGGGATTAGACACAGGACCTACCTCTTCATAGTTGTGAAATATTTTCATCAGTTTCTAAATGTTTTTGCAGGAAGATGGTGATAGGACTTCATTCCAGTCCTAATAAGGTGGCATGGGCCTAGCTCTTCCTGTTCCTCCTCTCAAACAAAATTATCAACCTAGAAAGAATGTAGAGATGCCCAAGGAGCTCTCTTAATGCTGGTAAGAAGGTGAAATGGTTTGGGACCCCACTCTGTAGGCACAGTGCAGTAGCAGAGGATCTGAGCCCTTCAACTCCAAGAAAGAAAGACTACCCAGACCTGGCATTGCACGACAGTGCAGCCAGCTGGGCTCATTCCTTCCCTGGACTGATGAAGGACTCTCAGACAACATCAGGTGAGCCCAACCCTCCTGGCAAGGGGAGTTGGCCAGTGCCTCATAAAGAACTAGAAACAAGTGCTCCTTTCCCCAATGTCTCTGGATACCTGCAGTGCTGAAAGACAGCAAAGCCAGGGCAGAGCTGGCAAGAAGGGACACTGACCACTGACCACAACAGACTCAATTTACGAATCTTCCTTTGTCCCCTGGATTTCAGAGGCTTGAGACTGCTGCGTTGGTCTCCCCGTCCTGGGAGGCACCAGGGACAGCAGGTAGCACACTGGGAAGGATGCAGCCAGAGTAAATGGCCTGGCGCACTGTGCAGATGACGAGGAGGCGGATGGGTGGGATTAGGCAGAAGAGTGCAGACATGATAAATGTCAACTGGAGAAGCCCCTTTACCTCTTCTGCAGACCAGAAGTTTGTTTTCCTGTCAAGGAGCAATAGAAATCCTGGGAGAACCCATGGGGGGGTGGTCCTAGATTGTCACTCCTCTATAGAGCAACACCAGAATCCTGCTGGGAAAACCCTTTCTGCCCACAAAAGCAGCACTACCTACAAACAGCAGAGTCCCTTTAACACCAGAAGAGCCAGGAGAACCAAAAGAACACTGGAAATGCTCATTTTAACAAAAGGAAACTGTGGGGGACAAAAGTAGGACGAGACTGGAATGTTAAATTTAGACGAGAGACTCCCTACTAAAAGATTTAAACAGGATCCACAGCCTACTGACAGACAAAATATACAGGATATGACGGAAAATAACCTGTGGCATCAAGAACCAAGACAACCAACTTGAATAAGAAGAAATAATACACTAATTTCAAAGCTAGGATTAATTAGACAACAGAATCATCTGACATGGTCTTTAAAACACCTACCAGAAAAGAACTTCAGCAATCGATTGCAAAGCCTCTTGATGCAAATGGAAAAATAGAAAATGTCAGCAAAGAAATATAAAAGTATATGAAAGAACCAAGTGGAAGCAATACAATGAAAGAAACAATAAAGAAAAATTTTGACAGTAGTGGAGTGGGCACAATAGGGGGTAGAGTGAGCTGAAGGATGGGTCGATAGAGGAATTGCACTGAAAAATATTTGAACAGAGTCTCAGAGGCCGGTGAGACAATAATGAAATATCCGACCCTTTAAAAGTACCATTAAAGTCATAGCAAATGGGCTGGCCTACCATGAGGAGGGCAAGAAGTGGGATTAGCTAGGAGGACACGGCCACGTGACACACTGAGAAGACCCTTTGAACCTTTTCTCCAGAGTGGTTTTTCTCTAGAGAAAGAGTGGGGCTGGCTGAAAGTACATATATCAAATCTGAATGAAAAAGTATATCTAATGGAAGTACAGGTGATTTTTGGTTTGGTTTTTACTCTTCTAATTTTTCTATAAAGAATACATTTTCTTCCCATATTTTGGAGAAGGAATTAATCTCAATGAGAACATTATGTATCAAAAATTAAATGCTGTTGATAAGCTGCAGTAGAAGAATATGGTTTTTGGTGTTTTCCTTATTAAACATGAGGTAATGAAACCAGTGAAGTAGGCACTCAAATGACAAGTTAGACAAGCTCCCAGCCTAGCACAAAGAAAGACTAAAATAATATAGACGAAAACATAGAGGAAATGACTTAAGACATTCAAAACCTCATTTCTGGAAAATCTAATAAATAAAAGAGACAAAACACACCTACAGAAAGTTCAGTAAGAGAAAATAAAAAGAGATCAGAGGAGATTTTCTAAACTGTGAGATAATTCCAGATCCTGCTCTAATTTATACATCATAGAAATAAGTGTTTCCTCAGGAAATACAAATGCCCAAAGTTGAATACAAACTCATTTTTAAATATCCCAAGTAGACTTTCATCAGAGAATAAATTGGAAGCATTTTATTTAAAAATGACTCCGTATGAAAGCATCAGATCCAGACAGGTTTATATACAACATTTTTCAAACTGTCAAGGAACAGATAATTGTGTTATTTAAACTGCTTGAGAGTGTACAGGAAGACAAAGAATATTTAAAAAAAAAACCTTAGCCAATCTCATTTATGAATATAAGAGTAAAAATATTAAAGAAGACATTGACAAGTTAAACACTGAGTACATTAAAATAAAGACTTACCAAGATAAACTCAAGAAAATCTAAAACTAGGAACTCAAGGAGAATTCAAGAGTGAGAGGTAAAGTGCCAAATATGATTATATTAAGATGATGACATAGATAAATTGAACATCATTTGAGGGATTAAAAAAACAGTATTTAATAAAAGACAAACTCTATTAAATGAGATCAAGAAAAAAATTCAGGAAAATACAGAAAGAAAGTTTACTGACAAAACAGGATGAAAACATCTGTCTATAACTGATGGCAATGCCAAACTTACAGATGAAATAAAAACACAGTGTCACCAAATACAGAAACAAGGTAAGGATGACTACAATGTGACCGGCCCTGAGCAGGGACTACTCAAAGACATTGAAATAAGAGTTTTTCTAACAGGTAAAAATGTGGGGACATGAGGCCATTTTTAGGTCGTTTTCATTAAAATCACTACAAGTACAATTCACAAAAGGAAAAAATTGATAATTTGAACCCCATTAAAATGAAATTTCTGCTCTCCAAACAACTGTTAAAAGAATGAAGAACAAACCAAAGTCAGGAAGACAATATTTGCAAAATACGTATCTGTTAAATGGCTTGTATCCAAAATATGATTTTAAAGATGATTCTTAAAATGCTGTACTAGCTATTCACTTTTCTATAATCATAAAATTTCTCTAAAAACAAAGTTTATTAACTGAGGAAACAGTGCTCTGCAAATGCGAATAGGTCTGAGGCAAAAAAAAAAAAAAAAGACAAGGACCAAGCAGGATATGGTAGTGCATACTCGGAATCCCTGCACTCTGGGAGGCTGAGGCAAGGGGATTGCAAGTTCGAGCCTAGCCTGGGCAATTTAGCAAGACCCTGTCACAAAATAAACTTTTTTTTTAAATTGAGCACATAGCTCAGTGGTAGAGCACCCATGGGTTCAATCCCAGGCACTGCAAAAACAAGAATAAAAATAAATAAAAGGTTGAGAACTAGTCAAAGAATTCATAAAGTTGTGTCAGGCACATTTTACAAAATAAAAATCCCCAAATTGGTGACTTTGCTGTATGTCACAAGAATTGAATATAAAAGAAGAAGATGTAAAACAACACTGAGAACTGCCCTCCACCCCTGTCTCCCTCTGTGCCTAACAGGAAACTAGAGCAAAGAGGAACAGCCTTTGAGTAGAGAAATGCCTGGGACAGAGTCGTTGACTCCCAAAGAGTGGTGCCAGCAGGCAAGGGTCTGGCTCTCTGCCTCTCCCTCCATAGACCGGACAGGGGCAGCACCTGCTACGGTCTTGGCCTCGGATCCTCCACCCTATAAGTTATCGCAGGCAAGAGAGATGAAGCTACTGACATGAAGTGGGCTTATGGACAAAAATAGGAGCCCATTGACAAGAATATTATGCATTAGAGGACAACCATCTTAAATATCATAATCTGAATAGACTAGAATTAGGAATGGAATCATTAATAATTACAAAGACGCACAATAAATACATTGAAAGGGGTAATTCGGAATGTTAGTAAGAATCAGAAAAGAGCAGGTATTTAAAATTACTGTGCCATGTAGAAATGCTGGGTATTAAGATTAGGAGTATTGAATTAAGATCTCAGTAGATCAGATATAATGCTTTAATGGATAGAGTCAAAAAAGGAAGTAGTAAATTGGAGATTTGGGTTAAAGAGTCCTCCCAGAAGTATGGAGGCGAAGTAAGGATATGGAAAGTAGCACAAAAGGTAAGTGATTCGAGGATAGAAGGACAGGTATCTATATTCAAATAACTAGAGTTCCAGAAGGAGAAAAAGTAGGAAAAACTAATGATCAAGAATTTTCCGTAACTTAAAACAAGGGATCTCAGCTTATAAAGGTTCAGAAGGATTGCAAAATTGTAAAGTAAAACCCACATCTAAAATATTACTGTGATATTTAAGAATATAAAATGCAAAAAAGAAAATGCCAAGAACTTCTTATGACAGTTTTTCCCCTGTAAATAGACTTGGGCCATCTCCTCTGAAACACTGATCACACCTAAAAGGTCTGGAGCAATGTTTTTTCTTTTTTTTTAATTTTAATGGAGCAATGTTTTTGAAGTGTTAATGCAGGAAATTCTAACTCAGAATTTTTTTACTTAGCCAAACCATTGTTCAGATGTGAGGAAGTAGCAGTCTGGGGCATCAAGACTTTAGCATGCTTACTGCACCATGATCTTTGAAAACTCTGGAGAAAGTACTTTGGGAAAAAGTAAGTAAATCCATTTTTTTTTTTTGCATCTTTCAACAATAAGAATATCATTACTGTGATCTTAAGTGAAATGAGTCAGACTTGCAAGTTTATGTATCACATTCCTTCACTTGTGGGAGAAACTCAAAGCATAAATAAGAAGCAAAACGTGCGATAGACATCAAAATGTAGGAAGAACTTGTTCAAGAACAAGAAGGAGAACAAGAGATGGGGTAGGGAAGGAAGGGAAAGGGGACTTAGAGGGAAAAAAAGAATTTAAAGGAAAGCTAGAAATAGATCTTTTATAAATGGGGAGTGGAAGAAGGGTCAGAGAGAGGGGAGGGGAAGAGACAAAAAAAAAAGAATTAAGTTTCCAGAATCCCCGAAAAAAGAATTAAGATGTGTTGTGTACATGTGCACATCCCCATGACAAATGTGATCATTGTATACTGCAAACACAAAAAAGAAAAAGATGATGAAGAAAATGAAAAATAATAAAGATAATAATAGAATAGGAAAAAATGTAAATAATGAGCACTTGGTTATGAGGAGTCAAAATAGATCACCTTTCCCAAATTAATTTATACAAACTACCTCAATCAAATTTGATTGTTTAGGAAATATCTAAAATTTATTTAGAAAACTAGTATGGATTAGAAAGCCAGGACATTCCTGGAAAATAATATATATATGTGTGTGTGTGTGTGTGTGTGTGTATGTGTGTGTGTGTGTATGTGTATACATATTGTTTTCCTTCAGTATGAAATTATAATTATCAAAATACTGTGAGAAAGAATGGCTTAGTCCATAAATGGTATCAGAGCATCTAATTAACTATATGTAAAACAGAACAGCTATAGCCCCACAGAAAAATGTATTCATTATATTTTGACAGGCAAATAGATAAGCATATTTTATTTTAAAAAAATAAGCACAAACTCGTGGAAGTAGAGTGTAGAGTGACAATCACCAGGGATTGGGGAGAAGAGGTGAATAGAAGAGGGAAATTATTGGTTGGCAGCTCAGTCAGAAGGAGTAAGTTCTGGGCTTCTACTGCACAGCAGACCATAATTCATAATGTATTCTACATTTCAAAATAGCTAACGAAGAGGATTTTAAATATTTCACCACCAAAAAGATAAATATTTCACCACCAAAAAGATAAATATTTGAGGCAGTAGACAAGCTAATTAGCCTGGTTTGAGCATTCTATAACATATACATTTGCTGAAGCAGCACAATGTACTCCACAGAGAAATAGAACTATTTGTTAATTTAATTTATTTTTAAATAAAACTTTAAAAAACTAAAAAAAAAAACTTTTCAGAATCTGTGACAAACAAAAAAGCTGAGTATGTCAACATAAAAATAGGCAAAGGGAATAAGCCATTTATTTAAAAGTAAGCATAATAAATATAAAAAATCAATTTAAAATGTTTACTCTCATTGGCAATCCAAGGGATGGCAGTTAAAACAACTAGACGTGAATCGCTTCCCTGTCCATCTCCAACATTGGCAAGTAACCCTGGGATTGTTTCCCAGGGTTACTGGGTCTTTCTTCAATTTATTTTTACATGGTTTTTTCCAGTTGCTTTTTTTTTATTAGTACATGTTTGCATTTCATAATATATCCACTGATTGCTTTCTTAGGAATTGGTGCATATACACATAATATCTCTATGATTTTACTTCCTCTTCCTCTCTCCTCTCTCCCCCCATGTTCAGATCCTCTTCCCATCTCCATAAAGCCTGTCTCCCTGTTCCTATCATCTGTATGTTGCTCTTTAAGTTATCTATACTTTGGGTTTCTCATATAAGAGAAAATGTGATATTTAACCTTCTGCATCTGATTTATTTCACTTAGCATTATTATCTTGAGATTCATCCATTTTCCTACAGATCATTCAAATTTATCCTTTTTATGACTGAAAAGTACTCCATTGTGTATAAAAACCATATTTTCTTTATCCACTTGTCTGCTGGTGGACATATAGGCAGCTTCCAAGATTTAACAATTATGAGTTATGCTGCCATAAACCTTGACATGCATGTAAAGACTGTAATATGATGTCTTTAACCCTTTTGGGAAGATACTCCAAGGTGGCATAACTAGGTCGAATAGAATTTCTATTTTTAGTTTTTTGAGAAATTTCATACTGATTTCCATAATGGTTGTGGTAGTTTACATTCCCACAACAATGGAGAAGGGTCTCCTGTCCCCCACAAACTCACCAGCAGGGATCCTTTTTTTTTCTTTTCATGACGGCCATCCTTTCTGGAGTAGGATGGAATCTTGGTGTTGTTTTGATTTGCATTTCTCTAATGGCCAAAGATGCTAAACTTCTTTTTCATGTACCTATGGGTCATTTGTAATCCTTCTTTTAAGATGTGTCTATTTGTTTTGATTGCTCATCTTTTGATTGGGTAGTTTATTTGGGGCAATCTATTTTTGGGGTTCTTTATACTTTCTAGATATTAGTCCTCTGTTCAAGGAATGGCTGCCAAAAACTTTTCCCCATTCTATAGGTTGCCTCTTCGTTCTGTTGGTTGTTTCCTTTGCTGTGCAGAAGATTTTTGATTTAATTCCATTGTTTGATTATTTTGCTCTTGGTGTTATTCCTTGTGCAATTTAGTTTCTGTTCAGAAAGTCCTTGCCTATTTCCATTTCTTCAAGAGTGTTGCGCACTTTATCTTCTAGCAGGTCCAATGCTTCTGTTTTATATCAAAGTCTCTGATCCATTTTGATTTTATTTTAGCGCAGCATGAGAGATATGAGTCCAGATTTGTTCTTCTGCATGTGGAGAACCACCGTTCCCAGCACCATTTGTTAGAGATCAGATGGCTGAAGGTGCCTGGGTAGTTTCTGCATCTTCGCTTGTATTCCATTGACTCATGCATCTGTTTTTGTGCTGATTTCACGCTATTTTCATTACTACAGTTTTGCAACATTAATGTGAAATCTGGGACCACATTACTCCACAGCCAATAGAAATTCTTCCCAGAGTGTTGGGTACTTCCAGCATTAGTGCTCAAATCACTACGAATGTTTAAATTTGGCCTGTTGTTTGTAATTTGTTCCTTATTTCCCTTGCAAGTTATAGTTAGCAGTATTTATAAGCCACTGTCGGAAAATGTTAGTCCACTTAGAGTGTGGGTTAATGACTCCTAAAGGCCGTATGGAATTTGAAGTACTCTGGGCCAAGGTGCACTCTGGCTCCTAAAGACTCATTCAATTTCAGGTTTTCACTTTAAATCCTTCCCATTTGTCTACGTCACCTGTCTACAGCTATATATCACTCTTGTCTCATCTATCTCACCAGTGGGAGGGGTATTTCTCTACTTCACACCTGTATTCATGGTCAAGAGAATTCAGACCATGCAGCTCACTAATTTTTTGTCATAGTCCTGTTTTCCAATGTCTTTGAAGAGACTTTGAGGTGTGGCACCATGTAGGACCTCAATGTTTAGCTAACCCTTGTTCTCTACGTTGAGGCAGCAGCCTGACTTCTCAAAGGACAGGTTTAAATTTCAAGTCACTTCTGATTTTCAGACTCATGCCTGCCATTTCCAATGGATATATTTTGGAGGATTTCATTTGCTGATGGAATATAGAAAAGAGTTAACATTGTTAGAAGTTCGATTATAAAATTTTCTTGATGGGTGAGATTTTTCAGTCTGGAATATGCTGTCAAGATGAGAAATATTATGGAGGAGAAGTTTAGGATAAAATACATTTATTCCCACCGTAATAAAAGAGCCTCAATGTATTGGTAGTTTCTAAAGAAAAAGATAAAAATAATTAGTTACTGATATATTTGAGAAATTATAGATGCAGCTTAAAATGGATTCAAGTGTAAACTCTGGTAATTGTATGAAGTACTTCTCAGCTTTGGTTTTCCTCTCTGTTAAGTAGAGATATTACAGTTGCTTCAGGGGATCACTACACATGTCCATTAGAATCGTGTCCTTAGGGAGAGTAATCACCACCCCAGCCATGGCTAGGTGTCCCCTCCTGGCTCTTCCATCGAATGCACTGTGCTTCAATAGTCTGTTTTTGGGTATTGAAGACATTCATCCCAGGAAAACAACCTTTTTGGAGAGTTCTCTTAGTCACCTTCTTATCCCCAAAGTCTGGTGCAAAACTGGGCAGATCACAGATACCAAATTTATGTTACTAGATTTAAATGAGTCGATAGTGTAATTAAATATGCTGTGTAAACTGCAAGCTCCATTGGAAAGAAAAACTGTGCTATTTTCCTCCTGTAAATGAAATCACAGTAGCATGGCATTCCTAAATGCAACGACCTTGCGATCTATATTGCAGATGGCATATCTTTGAATACATGAATTTTTAAAACCTCCTAATGGAAATTACAACCCACCCATATCCCAGAGCACTTCTCATTTTGGATTTCAGTGGTGGAAAAGTTGCTTGTATAAGGAGAGTTTTAAAATAATGCAATAAGACAAATTGAAGACAAATAAGACAAATTGATAAATCTGTATTTCAAAGAACAGTTACTCCCTTTAGGCTTTTTACTGAAGTCGATTAAGAAGGAGGTACAAACTGTCAGCTGCAGAGCTAGAACCCTCTTTATTTCCAGGGGTTCATGCCCAGTTACAGTTAAAGTTTGGAATTGTCACTCTGGAACTTCTATTTCTGGGGACCAATAACCACGACACAATGTTCTTCTTGAGTTTCCTCTGCTGAGCATTTAATTTATTCCACCTTGAGGACGACAATCTCCAGGGCCAGAATGTGGAATACGACAGGTGCTTCCAAAGCTCGGGTGCCGGGAGTCCATGTCCAGCATCGAGGGTTCTGCCCTTTGCAGAGTCAGATGAGGCCCAGGGCTGAGTCCGGGGCACATGAGGATGCAGTCTAGCCCCAGAGTGCTTTCTCAGTCCTCAGAGTTGCCATAGGACCCAGAGGGTCCTGGGAAGCAAACTCTAGAAGTGGTTAATTTGTGGCGTCTCAGTGAGCGTTTTTTTCTCGCTGGAGCAGGTATTTCAGTTTTCTGAGGGGCTCTCCAGAGACTTCCTCATTGGTCAGGTTCTCTAGGGAGGATAATAACACAAACCACAAGTCTGAGCCACAGGCACAGAGCACTGGTCCCTTCCCATGTCCTACTGGTGATTTGCTGACAAGTATTTGGCAGCCTCAGGGCCCCATGGCTCCAGGTCGGCTTCTTGGCTGTTGCTATTTCAAGGTTTTCCACTGAACTTTTCCCTACTGTTGAATACACAGAGCAAAAGGGAGAGACGCTGCATGTAATGGGGGGCAGGAGGGTCAGTGAATCTAGCCTTTGGGAAGGAAGAAGTTCATGTTGGAGACCTGCTGCTAATGTTTCTGAATCATTTTGGAGTCCTAGGACTGCAACCAAGAAAGGAAACTTCGAGACTGCGTGCCAGCTCCATTTTATGGATCAGAAACACCAGTGGGTACATTAAAAAAAAATCACAAAGCCAGTTCACAGCAGTCCTGAGCTGGGAGCCGCGGACATCTGGCTGCAGGGAAGTGTCCTTTCTGCTCTCTCTGCTGGACAAAAACTTAATGCTGTTTTCTATATGACTGAACTTTGACCTCACATTCTAGAAATACATGTCTTTTTAAAAGCTATGTAACAAATATGAAAAACAGCTACCCTTGTTTGTTTTTCTCATATTAAGATAAGGCTGTTATGGCAATGGGAAAGAAAAAGAAAAAGGAAAAGAAAAAGAAAGCAAAGTACCTTACTCAAGGTGGCCTCCTACAGGAATTCTTACGGAGATGCATTCAGAAAGTGGGGGGATCAATAGCAAGGGAACAGTCCCTTGTTGAATTTCTTCTGCTAGTTCTCTAAAGTGGGCTCCACGGATGCCCCACAGGACAGTTAATGTTATCTTGCTTCTCCTCCAGCTATACCACAGTTCTTTGTTATGCATGGAAGAATTTCCAACATTGCATGTAGTACAGTCCTAATGTTAGGAAGAGCTGAGCTCTAGTTTGCCACCCAATTTTATTTGAAATGTGCACTTTCTTTTCTTAGAAACTTTTAAGGGTGGGCTAAGTGCTCTGACGATGGGGCCAAAGGCCAGAGTGTTCTCGTACAATTTCACCTACAATTAACTTTATTCTTAAAGATACTGAAAAAGAGTTGAAAGACGATTGCCAGATTTAGCAGATAAAAATAAGATGCTCCATTAGATTTAATTTCAGATAAACAACAAATAGCTTTTAGAACAAGTAAGTGCCATGCAACATTTGGTACTTACATGAAAAGAATTACTCATTTATCTGAAATTAAAATGTAATTGACAGTCCTGAATATTGTGGCCACCCAAGGGTGGAGGGAAAGGAGGATGGAGCATGGAGGAAGACAAGAAGGAAGAAAAGAATAAGAAGGAAAAAGAGGGAGAGGAGGAGAATAGATCTCAATGATTGCAATATGCCCCAGAGAAGGAAAAGGGACATTGAATTCCAAGATCTATTTCCTACACTGTGGCTTGTCTCTTTGAACGAGACCCAGAAGAGAACTCTTTTTCTTTTTCTTTATTTTCCCAGTAAAGTGGTGCACAGATGGCCCATTATTTAAATTTTTAAAAAAACTGATCTTACTCATCAGATTTTTTCATTCTCTTCCACCGTTCACTCAAAATAATTCCCATATTAACTCACTTGGGGGCTGCCATGTGGGAGGAGTATTCAAGGATGATTAATTCTTTCTTCTTCAAAAACTCACCAAAAGCAGGTTCCATAAGAAAAATAAAACCAATCACAAGGCTGTGAAAGAGGGAGGACCCACACCTGGCTGCAGTATACAGGGCATCTACACAGAAGACACACCTGTAATTGTCCTGGAAAGACTGTATTCCAACCATTATCCCCTGAGGTCACTGCGGATCACCCTAAAACACGGGCTTCGCAGAGGGTCTGCTCTAGTGTGGGGAATCTCCTCCTGGAGCAGCGGCAGTGGAAGCGGCGGGAACAGCTGGAGAGGCAGAGAGGATGCCGGGAGAACAAGTTCCCGGATGGAGGCAGGGCCAGGGCAGCAAGGCAAAGGCAGGTCAGTGATGTACAGTGGAATTTGGGGGCGACTCTGAGGTTTGTTCTTGTACCATTTTGTTCCTTCCTGAAAACAGTATTTGAAAAGTGTATCTTTTCCACAAATTATATCATTTGCTTAGGCTTAATGCTTGATATTTTCACATAGGCATAATGCCACAGAGACATTTTTAATGTCTAGGAATTAAAAATCAAGTGAAAAAATATTAATTAATTCAGAAGACCTGCCTGGGGGTTCGAATTTTTTCTTTCAGGAAAGAAACTTTCCATTTTATTTCATATATAGCAAATATTATATATGCATTAAAATTTTAATATTACATACATGAACATTATGTATAAA
>PVJO010019651.1:0-33765 GCA_004026905.1 Hystrix cristata
GTTTCGAATGTTCAGCTTACTCAGGTACACATTGCTGCGGCACTTAGAAGGTGCAGCTTATCCAGGTAACCACTCATGGGGAGCTTAGACAATTCACCTCACCCAAGTGACCAATCCTGCTGAGTTTCAATAGTTCAGATTACCCAGGTAACCATTCCTGGGGAGCTTTGGATTTACACCTTAGCCAGGTAACCACTTCAAGAGAGCTTAGAAGGTTCTGTTTGGCAAGGTGAACACTCCTGGAGAGCATAGAATGTTCAGCTTAACCTGGTGACCACACCTGGGAGATTTAAAAATTCAGCTTAGCCAGATAAACACTCCTGCAGAGCTTAGAAGGTTCAGGTTAGCCAGATAACCACTCCTGGGGTACTTAGAAGGTTCAATTTAGCCAGGTGACCACACCTGGGGAGCTTAAAAGGCACACCTTAGTGACATGACCACTCCTGGGTAGCATAGAAGTATCAACTTAGCCAGGTAAGCAGTCCTGGGGAACTTTAAGTGTTCAGCTTAGCCAGGTGACCACTCCTGGGGAGCTTAGAATGTTCAGCATAGCGAGGTTATCACATCTGGGGAGCTTAGAATCTTCAGCTAATAGAGGTGACCATTCAGGGGGAGCTTAGAACATTCAGTGTAGTCAGCTAGCCAATCCTGTGGAGCTTAGAAGGTTCAGCTTAGCCAGGTGACCATTCCTGGGGTGCTTAGGAGGGTCAGCTTAGACAGGTGAACAGCCTGGAGAACTTAGTCAGCTTAGAAAGGTGACAATCCTGGGAAGTTTAGCCAGATAGACAATCCTAAGAAACTTCAAATGTTCAGCTTAGCCAGGTAACCATTCCTGGGGAGCTTTAACATTTCAGCTTAGCCAGGTAACTATTCCTGGGGAGGTCAGAAAGTTCAGCTTATACAGGTAACTACTGCTGGGGAGCTTAGAAGGTTCAGTGTACCCAGTAACCACCCCTGGGCAGTTTAGAAAGTTCACCTTAGCCTGTTAACCAATCCTGGGGAGCTTCAAAGGTTCAGCTTTCCCAGGTGACCACTCTTGGGAATTTTAAAATGTTAAGCTTAGCCAGGTAACCACTCCAGTGGAGCATAGAAGGATCAGTTTATCCAGGTAACCATTCCTGGGGACCTTTAATGATATGGCTTAGCCAGGTAAATATTCCTGGGGAGTTTAAAAGGTTTAACTTAGGCAGGTAACCTATCCTGGGGTGCTTTAAAAGTTCAGCTAAGCAGGGTAACCACTTCTGCAGTTCTTCCACCATTCAGTTTATTTAGGTGACCACTCCTGGGGAGCTTAGAAAGATCAGTTTAGGGAGCTTACCACACCTGATGAGCTTTGGCAATGCAGCTGAGCCAGGTAACCATTCCTAGGGAGTGTACAAAGTTCAGCATAGCCAGGTAAGAACTCCTGGGGAGCTTTAAAGGTATAGTTTAGCAAGGTAAGAACTCCTGGGCAGCTTTGTAGTCTCAGCTTATCCACATGACAAGTCCTGGGTAGCTTAGAAAGTAGAGCTTAGCCATGTGACCACTCTTGGGGAGATTAGAAGGTTCACCTTAGCAAGGTGACCACTCTTGGGGAGCTTAGAATGTTCAGCTTGTCCAGGTGACAGGTCCTGGGGAGACTAAACTTTCAGCTTAGGCAGCTAACCACCCCTGGGGATCTTTTTTTTTTTTTTTTTTTTTTTTTTTTTTTTTTTTTTTTTTTTTTTTTTTTTTTTTTGGTGCTGGGGATCAAACTCTGGGCCTTGTGCTTGCAAGGCAAGCACTCTGACCACTGAGCTAAATCCCCAGCCCTACCCCTGGGGATCTTTATAGGTTCATCTTTGACAGGTGACCAAACCTGGGGAGCTCAGAAGTTTGGGATTAGCAAATTTGCCACTCCTGTGGAGCATGAACCTCCAACTAAGCCAGCTGATACACCTGTGGAGATAAGAAAGTTCAGCTACCCAGTTGACCATTCCTGGGGAGCTTAGAAGGTTCAGCTAAGCCACATGAACACTTCTTAGGAGCTAAGAGTTCATCTTAGCCAGAGGACCACTACTGGACAGCTTGAAAGCTAAAGCTTAAGCAGGCAAGCACTCCTTTAAAAAGCACAGGGAGTGATGCTCACTGAAATGGCACAGTGTTTTCACTTATCCCTGACAACTCTCTTCAGCTAGACACTCAAATCTATCCAGGACCTGGCTGTCAAAATGTGTCTTAGGCATTTCCCAGGCAAACTGTTCTTTACCACTGAAGCCTGAGTGTGGTGTATGGTGCAAGTTCTCATTGCAGAGAGGCAGAATATAGTTTGAGGTGGTGTCCATTCAATTTGAGTTGGGAACATTCCCTGTACTTTTTCACAGTGCTGGTTGCTTCAGGTGACACACACCAGCTTCTTTCATTTTTATGCCATGGATTTCAAATGGCATTTGAGCCTAAGAAAGAAGTGATTGTAAAACACACACGGAGTGATGCCCAGTGAAACTGCACAGCCTTTTCACTTATAGAATGGTCTTCAGCCCCACATCCAAAGCTCTTCAGAACCTGGCTCTTCAAAAACTGCCTTAGGCATTTCCCAGGTGTTATGGTTTGTGTCTAGATGTCCCCCCAAAGCCTTATGTGGTAAGAGATAGCTGGATCTAGAGTGTGTGATTACTAAATTGATCCATTGATCAGTTTGGCATTGTTCTGCTGGGATCAAGGATGTGAGCCTGAGATTGGGGGGTGGGAGTGTGGGCTGCCCTGGGGGCAGGTAGCCTAGATAATAGATACAGGAAGAAGCTTAACTAGCTGCTTGTTTGCATTGCTTATTTACATACATTCCTTGCATTTTCCTCACTTTACTTTGCGGCCGGCCGGCTGCCGGTCTGCACGCTGCCCCGCCGCCTCGGACCCAGCGGACTATAGACTGAAACCTCTGCAGACTGTGAGCTAATAAACCTTTCTTCCCCTAACTTTGGGTGTTGAGTATTCTGTCCCAACAACGAGAGAAAAGTAACTAAAACACCAGGCAAACTGCTTTTCACCACAGAAGCCTGAGGGTTTTGTATGCTGAAGGTCCTCATTGAAGAGAGACAGAACATATTTTCTGGTGGTGTTCCTTCAGTTTGAGTTGGGAACACTCCCAACATGTTTTTGCATTGCTAGCTGCTTCAGCTGTCAAACAGCAGCTTCTTTCATTTTTCTGCAATTGACTTGAATGGGACTTTGAGCCTAAGAACGAATTGAGTGTAAAACGTAAGGGAGTGATTTCCAGTATAATTGCACAGGCTTTTCTCTTATCTCTGAGAACTGTTTTCAGCCCCACACTCAAACCTCTCCAGGACCTGGCTTTACAAAAAGTGCGTTAGGCATTTCCCATGGAAATTGTTCTTCACTGTGGAAGCCTAAGTGTTGTGTATGCTGAAATTCCTCATTTCAGCGAGGCAGAACATAGGTTGAGGTGATGTCCATTCAGTTTGAGTTGAGAACACTCCCTTTACATTTTCGAAGCACTGCCTACTTCGGCTGACACACACCACCTTCTTTCATTTTTCTGCCTATGACTTGAATGGGCCTTTGAGCCTAAGAAAGAAGTGAGGGTGAAACGCACAGGGAGAGATGCCCACTGAAACTGCAAAGCATTTTCACTTTTCCTTCAGAACTGTCTTTATCCCCACACTCAAATTTCTCAAGGTACGTGTTCTTCAAAAAATGCCTTAGGCATTTCTCAGGCATACTGCTATTCACTATAGAAGCTTGAGTTAGTATATGCTGAAAGTCCTCATGGCAGAGAGGCAGAACACATTTTGTGGTGTGGAACATTCAGTTTGTGTTGGGAACACTCCCCAAATATTTTTGCATTGTTGGCAGCTTCGGCTGACACACACCAGCTTCTTTCAGTTTTCTGCCTGTGACTTGAATGGACCTTTCAGCCAAAGAAAGAAGTGGGAGTAAAAGAACAGGGAGTGATGCCCAGGGAAACGACATTATTTTCACCTATCCCTCTGAGCTACCTTCAACCCTACACTCAAAGCTCTCCAGGACCTGGTTCCTGAAAAAGTGCCATAGTCATTTCCTAGGAATACTGTTGTTCAACACAGAAGTCTGACTGTGGTGTATGATGGAAGTCGTCATTTCAAAGAGGAAGAACATAGTTTGAAGTTCTCTCCATTCAGTTTGAGTTGGGAACAATCCTGACTCATTTTCACAGTGCTGACTGCTTCTGCTGACACCACGAGCTTCTTTCATTCTTTTGCCATTGACTTGAATGGACCTTTGAGCCTAAGAAAGAAGTGACTGTAAAACACACAGAGAGTGATGCCCAGTGAAACTTCACAATGTTTTCACTTATCTTTGAGAACTGTCTTCAGCCCCACACTCAAAGCTCTCCACAAACTCGCCCTCCAAAAAATGCTTTAGGCTATTCCCAGGCAAACTGCTATTCACCAAACAAGCCTGAGTGTTGTCTATGCCGAAAGTTGTCATTGCAGAGAGGCAGAACACATTTTCAGGTAGTGTCCATTCAGTTTGAGTTGAGAACCCTCCCCGTAAATTTTCACAGTGATGGCTGCTTCGGCTGACACACACTGGCTTCTTTCATTTTTCTGCTAGTGGCTTGAAAGGGCCTTTGAGCCTAAGAAAGAAGTGAGTGTGTAACGTACAGGGAGTGATGCTCAGTGTAACTGCACAGGGATTTCTCTTACCTCTGACAACAGTCTTCAGCACCAGACTAAAAGCTCTTCAGGACATGGCTCCTCGAAAAGTGACTTAGGCCTTTCCTGGGCAACTGCTGTTCAACATAGAAGACTGAGTGTGGATTATGGGGCAAGTTGTCATTGTAGAGAGGCAAAACAGAGTTTAAGGTAATGTCCATTCAGTTTGATTTGGGAACACGCTCCACACATTTTCGCGGTGCTGGATACTTCAGCTGACACACAGCAGCTTCTTTCATTCTTCTGCAATTGATCTGAGTGGGCCATTGAGGCCAAGAAAGAAGTGACTGTAAAACGCACAGGTAGTGATGCCCAGTGAAATGCACAACATTTTCACCTATCCCTGAGAACTGTCTTCAACCCCATACTCAAATCTTTCACTGTATTGCTTCTTCAAAAAGTGCCCTAGGCATTTCTCCAGCAAACTGCTCTTCACCACAGAAGCCTGAGTGTGGTGTATGGTACAAGTCGTCATTGCACAGAGGCTGAACAGTTTGAGGAACTGTCAATTCTGTTTGAATTAGTAACTCTCCGCATATATTTTCAGAGCGCTGGCCACAATGGGTGACACACACCACCTTCTTTCATTTTTCTGCCTTTGACTTGAATGAGACTTTCAGCCTAAGAAAGAAGTGATTGTAATATGCACAGGAAGTGATGCCCAGCGAAACTATACATTGTTTTCACTTATGCCTGTGAACTGTCTTCAGCCCCACACTCAAAGCTCTCCAGGACCTGGCTCCTCAAAATGTGCCGTGGGCATTTCCCAGGCAATGTGCTCTTCATCACAGGAGCCTCAGTGTGTTGTATGTTGCAAAGCGTCATTGCATAGAGGCAGAACATAGTTTCAGGTGATGTCCATTCAGTTTGAGTTTGGAACATTCCCCACACGTTTTCACATCGCTGGCTGTTTCGATTGATACAGTGCATCTTCTATCATTCTTCTGCCTTTGACTTGAATGGGCCATTATGCCTAAGAAAGAAGTGAGTGTAAAACGCACAGGGAGTGATTCCAAGTTTAACTGTACAAGCTTTTCCCTTATATCTGAGAACTGCTTTCAGTCCCACACTCAAAGCTGTCCAGGACCAGGCTCTTCAAAAATTGTCTCTGGCATTTCCCAGACAAACTGTTCTTCACCACAGAATCCTGAGTGTGGTGTATGCTGAAAGTCCTCATTGCATAGAGGCAGAACATATGTTGAGGTGATGACCATTCAGTTTGATTTGGGAACACTCCCTGTACATTTTCGCACTGCTGGCTATTTGGTTGATATACACCACTTTCTTTAATTTTTCTGCCATAGACTTGAATATGTCTTTCAGCCTAAGAAAGAAGTGAGTATAAAATGCACAGGGAGTGATGCCCACTGAAACTGCAAAGCATTTGGACTTATCCTGGAGAACTGTCTTCAACTCCACTTTCAAACTTCTCCAGGACCTGGCTCATCAAAAAATGCCTTAGGCATTTCTCAGGCAAACTGCTCTTCACCACCAAAGGCTGAGTGTCGTGTAGGCTGACAGTCATGTTTTAAGCAAGGGAGAGCACATTTTCGGGCGGTGTCCATTCAGTTTGAGTTGGGAACTCTCCCCACACATTTTCACAACACTGGCTGCTTCGGCTGACACTCAGCAGCTTCTTTCATTTTTCTGCCATTGAGTTGAATGGGCAATTTGAGCCTAAGAAAGAAGTGACTGTAAAATGCAAGGGAGTGGGAAGAGGGGGGGAAACCAAGATATATCATGTACAGGTACAAAATAACCATGTTGATTATGATCATTATGTATACAATGTACCAATACATGTTCTTGGTAAAAATAATAATAAAAAAATGCAAGGGGGTGATGAACTGTCTTCAGGTGCACATTCAAGCTCTCCCGGAATGGGCTATTCAAAAATGCATCAGACATTTTATAGGCAAACTGGTATTCAAAAGCCTGAGTGTGGTGTAGGCTGAGAGTGATCATTGCAGAGAGGCAGAACGTATATTCAGATGGTTCCGATTTAGTTTGAGTTGGGAAAACTCCCCGAACATTTTCACAGTGCTGGCTGCTTCGGCTGAGACACAACACCTTCTTTCATTTTTCTGCCATTGATGTGAATGGGCCTGTGACCTTCAGTGAGTAATGAGTTTGAAATGCACCGGGTGTGGTGCCCAGTGAAACTGTACATTATTTTCACTTATTTCTGTGAATTGCCTTCAGCCCCACATCAAAGCTCTGCAGGACCTGGTTCCTCAAAAAGGGCCTTAGGAATTTCCCAGTCAAACTGCTCTTCATCAAAGAAGCCTGAGTGTGATGTACCACGCAAGTACTCATTGCAAAGAAGTAGAACAGAGTTTGAGGTGATGTCTATTTGGTTTCAGTTGGGAACACTACCCACAGATTTTTCCAGCGCTGGCTGCTTTGGCTGACACACACCACCTTCTTTCATTTTTCTGAGATTGACTTGAATGGGCCTCTGACCCTAAGGTAGAAGTGAGTGTAAAACACAAAGGGAGTGGTGCCCAGTGAAACTGTACGCTGTTTTCACTTATCCTTGTGACCTGCATCCATTGAAAATTCAAAGCTCTCCAGGACCTGGCTCCTCAAAGAGTGTCTTAGCCAGTTCCCAGGCAAACTGCTCTTCATCACAGAAGCCTGAGGGTGGTGTGTGCTGCAAGTTGTCATTGTGAAGAGGCAGAACATAGTTTGACTTGATGTGCATTCAGTTTTGTTGGGCATACTCCCCACACATTTTCACAGCATTTGCTGCTTTGGCTAACACTCAGCAGCTTCTTTCATTCTCCTGCCTTTGCCTTGAATGGGCCATTGAGCTTATGAAAGAACTGACTGTGAAACACACAGGGAGTGATACCCAGTGAAACTGCACAGTGTTTTCACTTATCCCTGAGAACTGTCTTCAGTGGCACATTCAAAGCTCTCTAGGAACTGGCTCCTAAAAAAATGCCTTAGGCATTTCTGAAGCAAAATGCTCTTCATCACAGAAGCCTGAGTATGGTGTATGATGGCTGTCCTCTTTGCAAAGAGACAGAACAGAGTTAGAGGTGATGAAGATTCGATTTGAGTTGGGAAAGCTCCCCACACATTTTTGCAGTGCTGTGTGCTTCAGCTGACACTCAGGAGCTTCCATCATTTTTCTGCCATTGGCTTGAATGGGCCACTGAGCCTAAGAAAGAAGTGACTGTAAAACCCGCAGGGAGTGATACCCAGTGAAACTTCACAGCGTTTTCACTTATCCCTTAGAACTGTCTTCTGCTGGCCATTCAGAACTCTCAAGGAACAGGTACCTCAAAAAAGACCTTAGGCATTTCCCAGGCGAACTGTTACACATCACAGAAGCATGAGTGTGGTGTATGCTGAAAGTGCTCATTCCAGACAGGCAGAGCATAGGTTGAGGTGATGCTGATTTAGTTTGAATTGGGAACACTACCCATACATTTTCACAGTGCTGGCTGCTTCGGTGCAAACACCATCTTCTTACATTTTTCTCTCTTTGACTTGAATGGGACTTTGATCCTAAGAAAGAATTGAGAGTAAATGCATGGGGAGTTGTGCCGAGTGAAATTGTGCATTGTTTTCACTTATTCCTGTGAACATCCTTCAGACCCACACTCAAAGCTCTGCAGGATCTGGCTTCTCAAAAAGGGCCTTAGGCATTTCCAGGCAAACTTCTGTTCATCACAGAAGCCTCGGTGTGGTGTCTGGTGCAAGTTGTCATTTCCAAGAGGCAGTACATTGTTTGAGGTGATGTCCATTCTGTTTGAGTTTGGAACACTCCCCACACATTTTTGCCATGGTGGTTCTTTCAGATGACACACAGCAGCTTCTTTCATTCTTCTGCCATTGACTTGAATGGGCCATTGAGCCTAAGAAAGAAGTGACTGAAAACGCACAGGGAGTCATGCCCTGTGAACCTGGACAGCATTTACACTTATCCCTGAGAACTGTCTTCAGCCACACATTCAAAACTTTCCAGGAACTGGCTCTTCAAACAGTGTTTTAGGCATTTCCCAGGAAAACTGCTATTCACCACAGAACTCCAAGTATGGTGTATGCTGAAAGTGCTCATTGCAGAGAGGCAGAACATAGGTTGAGTTAATGAAGATTTAGTTTGAGTTGAGCACACTGCCCTTACATTTCAACATCACTGGCTTCTTTGCCTGACACATACCACCTTCTTTCATTTTTCTGCCTTTGACTTGAATGGTGCTCTGACCCTAAGGATGAAGTGAGTATAGAATGAAAAGGGAGTGGTGCCCAGTGAACTGTACATTATTTTCACTTATTCCTGTAAACTGCCTTCAGCACCACAATCAAAGCTCTTCAGGTCGTGTCTCCTCAAAAAGGGCTTTAGGCTTTTTCCAGGCACACTACTCTTCATCACAGTAGCCTGAGTGTGGTGTATGCTGCAAGTCGTCATTGCAAAGAGGCAGAACATAGTTTGAGGTGATATTCATTCAGTTTGATTTGAGAACACTCCCCGTACATTTGTGCAACACTGGGTGTTTCAGCTGACAGTCACCAGCTTCTTTCATTCATCTGCCATTGACCTGAATGGGCCATTGAGCCTAACAAAGAAGTGACCATAATACGCACACAGAGTAATGCCCAGTGAAAATGCACAGTGTTTTCACTTATCTCTGAGAACTGTTTTCAGATGCACATTCAAAGGTCTCCAAGAACTGGCTGTTCAAAAAATGCCTTAGGCATTTCCCACCAAACTGCTGTTCATCACAAATGCCTGAGTGTTTTGTATGGTGGAAGTCGTCATTGCAGAGAGGCAGAACATGGTTTGAGGTGCTGTCCATGCTATTTCAGTTGGGAACATTCGTTGAACATTTTCACATTTCTGGCAGCTTCACCTGACACACACCACCTTCTGTCATTTTTCTGCCACTGACTTGAATGGCCCTCTCACCCTAAGAAAATGTGAGGGTAAAACACACAGGTACTGGTGCTCAGTGAAACTGTACATTGTGTTCACTTATCTATATGAACTGTCTTCAGTGTCACACTCAAAGCTCTTCAGGGCCTTGCTCCTCAAAAAGGGGCTTAGGCTTTCCCCAGGCAAACTACTGTTCATCAATGAAGCCTGAGTGAGGTGTGTGGTGCAAGTCTGCATTGCAAAGAGGCAGAACATATTTTGAGGTGATGTCCATTGGTCTTGAGTTGGGAACACTCCCCACAGATTGCACAGCACTGCTGCTTCGGCTGACAGACACCACATTCTTTCATTTTTTGTAATTGCCTTGAATGGGCATCTGACCCTAAGAAAGAAGTGAGTGTAAAACCCACAGAGAGTGGTGACCAGTGAAACTGTACATTGTTTTTCCTTATCCTGGTGAACTGCCTTCAGCCCTTCACTCAAAGCTGTCCAGGACATTGCTCCTCAAAAACTGCCTCAGGGATTTCCCAGGCAAACTGCTCTTCATCACAGAATCTGAGTGTGGTGTATGCTGAAAGTGCTGATTGCAGACAGGGAGAACATAGGTTGAGGTGATGCCGATTCAGTTTGAGTTGGGAACACTCCCCATACATATTCGCAGTGCTGGTTGCTTCGGCTGGCACACACCACCTTCTATCATTTTTCTGCCATTGACTTGAAAGGGCCATTGAGGCTAAGAATGAAGTGACTGTAAAACGCACAGGAAGTGATGCCTGTTGAAACTTCACAATCTTTCCACTTATCCCTGAGAATTTTATTCAGCTGCACATTCAAAGCTCTCCAGGAACTGGCTCTTAAAAAATGCTTTAGCCATTTCCCAGTCAAGCTGCAAATCTCAAAAGTAGCCAGAGTGTATTGTATGCTCAAAGTGCTCATTGAAAAGAGTCAGAACATAGTTTGAGGTGCTGTCCATTAGGTTTGTGTTGGAAACACTCCTCGAACATTTTCACATTGCTGGCTGCTTCAGCTGACACACATCACCTTCGTTCATTTTTCTCCAATTGACTCGAATGGGCCTCTGCCCATAAGAAAGAACTGAGTGTAAAACGCACAGGGAGAGGTGCCCAATAAAATTGTACATTGTTTTCACTTATCACTGTGAATTACCTTCAGCTGCACACTCAAAGCTCTGCAGGACCTGGCTCCACAAAAAGGGCCTGTGATGGTTGATTGATTGTGTCAACTTGTAAGAGAAGCTTAACTAAATTGGTTTAGCAATTCTATACCTTAGGGGGTAGAAGATCCACCCTAGGGCCCCCCATTCTCTAGATGGTATAAAGGGGAAATGAAGAAGGATCCAGGCTGGCCGGCTTCTTTGGATCAGTTTTACTTCCTTTGGAGGAGCTCCAGAACTCCAGACCTTCACCTGGATACTTCGGGCCTTCAGACCTTTGCCTGCATCCTTCAGACCTCCAGACCTTTGGCTGGGCCCTCTGGATCTCCAGCTTGCAGATGGACCCTCTGCACTCTTCCACACCTGACTTGTAAGAAGCCTGAGGAAGCCAATTTGTAAGCTCTCAAATATTCATATATACACCATTATATCTGTTTAGAGAATACTGACTAATACAGGGCCTTAGGCATTTCCCTGCCAAACTGCTCTTCATCACAGAAGTCTCAGGGTGACGTATAGTGCAAGCCATCATTTCAGAGAGGTAGAACATAGTCTGAAGTGATATCCATTGGGTTTGAGTGGAGAACACTTCGTGTACATTTTCCCAGTGCTGGCTATGTCGGCTGACACTCAGCAGCTTCTTTCATTCCTCTGCCTTTGACTTGAATGGGGCACTGACACTAAGGGAAGAAGTGACTGTAAAATGCAAAGGGTGTGTTGCTCAGTGAAAGAGCACAGCATTTTCTCATGCCAGAGAACTGTCTTCAGCCACACATTCAAAGCTCTCCAGAAACTGGCTCTTCAAATAACTCCTCAGGCATTTCCCAGGCAAACTGCTATTCAGCACAGAAGCCTAAGTGTGGTATATGCTGAAAGTGCTCATTGCAGAGAGCCAGAACATAGGTTAAGTTGATGCTTTTTCTGTTTGTGTTGGGAACGCTCCCTGTATATTTTCCCAGTGCTGGCTACATCGGCTGACACTCACCTGCTTCTTTCATTATTTTGCCATTGACCTGAATGGGCCATTGAACCTAAGAAAGAAGTGACCATAAAATGCACAGGTAGTAATTCCCAATGAAACTGTACAGCGTTTTCTCTTATCCCTGAGAATTGGCTTCAGCCACACATTAAAAGCTCTCCAGGAAGTGACTCTTCAAAAAATGCTCTAGTCATTTCCCAGGCAAGCTGCAAATCACAACAGTAGCCAGAGTGTGGTGTATCCTGCAAGTACTCATTGCAGAGAGGCAGAACATAGTTTGAAGTGCTGTCCACTCGGTTTCAGTTGGGAACACTCCTCGAACATTTTCACATTGCTGGCTGATTCTTCTGACACACATCACCTTCGTTCATTTTTTTGCCACTGACTCAAATGGGCCTTTGACCCCAAGAAGTGAGGGTAAAATGTGTAGGGAGTTGTGCCCAGTGAAACTGAACATTGTTTTCACTTATCCCTGTGAACTGCCTTCAGTCCCACACTCAAATCTCTCCAGGACCTGGCTCCTGCAAAAGGTCCTTAGGCATTTCCCATGCAAAGTGCTCTTCATCACAGATGCCTGAGTGTGGTGTATGGTTCGAGTCATCATTTCAGAGAGGCTGAAATCAGTTTGAGGTGATGTCTATTGTGTTTGAGTTGGGAGCACTCCCCGTACATATTCACAGCACTGGCTGCTTTGGTTGACACTCATCAGCTGCTTTGATTCTTCTGCCATTGACTTGACTGGGCCATTAAGCCTAAGAAAGAATTGACTGTAAAGTGCACAGGGAGAGATGCCCAATGAAATTGTACAGAGTTTTCACTTATTCCTGAGACCTGTCTTCAGCCACACATTCAAAGATCTCCAAAAATGCCTCAGTCATTTCCCAGGCAAACTGTTTTCACCACAGAAGCCACAGCATGGTATATGCTGAAAGGGCTCATTGCAGAAAGCCAGAGCATAGGTTGAGGTGATGCTGATTCAGTTTGAGTTGGAAACACTACCTGTACATTTGCACAGCACTAGCTGTTTGGGCTGACACACACCACCTTCTTTCATTTTTCTGCCATGGACTTGAATGCACCTCTGAGCCTAAGAAAGAAGTGAGTGTAAAATGAATAGGGAGTGGTGCTTAGTGAAATTGTACATTGTTTTCACTTATCCCTGTGAAACAACCTTCAGCCCCATACTCAAAGCTCTCCAGGAACTGGCTCTTCAAAAAATGCCATAGCGGGGCTGGGGACTTAGCTCAGTGATTAGAGTGCTTGCCTTGTAAGTACAAGGGCCTGAGTTCGATTCCTGGCACCACAAAAAAAAAGAAAAATGCCATAGGCATTTCCCAGGCAAACTGCTATTCACCACAAAAGCCCGAGTTTGGTGTGTGCTGAAAGTGCTCATTGCAGACAGGCAGAACATAGGTTGAGTACATGCTGATTCAGTTTGTGTTGGGAATACTCCTCATACATTTTCACAGCGCTGGCTGTTTCAACTGACACACACCACTTTCTTTCATTTTTCTGGCATTTAGTTCAATGGGCCTTTGACTTGAAGAAAGAAGTGAGTGTAAAAAGCACAGGGAGCTTTTCCCAGTGAAACTGTACATGGTTTGCACTTATCACTGTGAACTCACTTCAGTCCCACACTCAAAGCTGTCTGGGACCTGCCACCTAAAAAGGGCATTCGGCATGTCCCAGGCAAATGGCTTTTCATTCACAGAAACCTGAGTGTGCTGTGTGGTGCAAGGCATCGGTGCAAGGCATCATTGCAAAGGCAGAGCATCATTTGAGGTGCTGTCCATTCAATTTGAGTTGGGAACACTCCTCGTACATATTCACATTACTGGCTGCTTCAGCTGACACACACCGCCTTCTTTCATTTTTCTGTCATTGACTCGAATGGGCCTTTGACCTTAAGACAAATTGAATATAAAACGCACAGGGAGTGGTGGCCAGTGAAACTGTACATTGTTTTCACTTATCACCGTGAACTGCCTTCAGCACCACACACAAAGCTCTCCAGGAACTGGCTCTTCAAAAAGGGCCTTGGGCATTCCCAGGCAAACTGCTCTTCATCACACAAGCCTGATTCTGGTGTATGATGCCAGTCATCATTGCAGAGAGGCAGAATATAGTTTGATGTGATGTTCATTCAGTGTGAGTTGGGAATATTCCCCACACATTTTTGCAGTACTGGCTGCTTCAGTTGGCACTCAGCAGCTTCTTTCTTTCTTCTGCCATTGACTTGAATGGGGCATTGAGCCTAGGAAAGAAGTGTCTGTAAAATGCACAGGGAGTGATGCCAAGTGAAACTGCACAGAATTTGCCCTTATTCCTGAGTACTGACTTAAGCCTCACATTCAAAACTCTCCAAGAACTAGCTCTTCAAAAAGTACCTTAGGCATTTCTCAGGCTAACTGCTATTCTCCACAGAGGCCTGAGTGTGGTGTACGCTGAAAGTGCTCATTTCAGACAGGCAGAACAAACGTTGAGGTGATGCCAATTCAGTTTGTGTTGGTTACACTCCCCCTACATTTTGGCAATGCTGGCTGCTTTGGCTGACACACACCACCTTCTTTCATTTTTCTGCCTTTGACTTGAAGGGGCCTCTGCCCATAAGAAATAACTGAGTGTAAAACGCATAGGAAGTGGTGCCCAGTACATCTGTACATTGTTTTCACTTTCACTTAATGTGTGGCTGAGAACTGTCTTCAGCCACACATTAAAAGTTCCCCAGGAGCTGACTCTTCACAAAATTTTTTAGGCATTTCCCAGGCAAGCTACAATTCACAACAGTAGCCAGAGTGTGGTATATGCTGGATGTGCTCATTGCAGAGAAGCGACACATAGGTTGAGGTGCTGTCTATTCGTTTTGCACTGGGAACACGCCTTGAACATTGTGCCATTGCTGGCTGCTTCAGCTGACACACGCCATCTTCTTTCATTTTTCTGGCATTGAGTGTAATGGGCCTCTGACCCTCAGAAAAAGTGAGGGTACAACATTCAGGGAGTTTTGCTCAGTGAAACGGTACATTATGTTGACTTATCCTTGTGAACTGCCATCAGTATCACCTTCAAAGCTCTGCAGGACCTTGCTCCTCAAATAGGGTCTTAAGAATTTCCAAGGCAAACTGCTCTTCTTCACAGAAGCCTGAGTGTGGTGTATCAGGCAAGTCATCACTGCAACGAGGCAGAACATATTTTGTGGCCGTGTCCATTGCGTTTGAGTTGGGATCCCTCCCCACACATTTTTGCAGTGCTGGCTGCTTCCAGTGACACTAAGTAGCTTCTTTCATTAAGCTGCCATTGACTTGAATGGGGTATTGAGCCTAAGAAAGAGATGACTATAAAATGAACGGGGAGTGATGCCCAGTGAAACTGCACAGCGTTTTCACTTATACCTGAGTACTGTATTCAGCCTCACAGTCAAAGCTTTCCAGGAACTGGCTCTTCAAAAAATGCCTTAGGCATTTCCCAGGCAAACTGCTATTCACCACAGAAGCCTGAGTGTGGTGTATGCGGAAAGTCCTCATTTCAGACAGGCAGAACATAGGTTGAGTTGATGCCAATTGAATTTGATTTGGGAACACTCCCTGAACATTTTCACAGCGCTGGCTGCTTCAGCTGACACACACCACCTTCTTTCATTTTTCCGTCATTGCCTTGAATGGGCATTTGACACTAAGATAGAAGTGAGTGTAAAACGCTAAGAGAGTGGTGCCCAGTCAAACTGTACATTGTTTTCACTTATCCCTGTGAACTGCCTTCAGCCCTACACTCAGAGCTCTCCAGGACCTGCCTCCTCAAAAAGGCCCTTAGGCATTTCCCAGGCAAACTGCTCTTCATCACAGAAGCCTGAGTGTGGTGTATACTGAAAGTGCTCATGGCAGAGACGCAGAACATAGGTTGAGGTGCTCTCCAGACAGTTTGAGTTGGGAACACTCCTTGAACATTTTCACATTGCTGGCTGCTTCTTCTGACACACACCACCTTCTTCAATTTTTCTGCCATTGACTTGAATGCGCCTCTGACCCAAAGAAGAAATGAGTGCAAAACGCACAGGGAGTGGTGCCCCGTCAAACTGTACGTTTTTTTCAATGTCCCTGTGAACTACCTCCAGCCCCACCCTCAAAGCTCTCCAGGACTTGGCTCTGCAAAAAGGGCTTTAGGCATTTCCCAGGCAAATTGCATTTCATCACCGAAGCCTGTGTGTGGTATATGGTGTGAGTCATCACTGCAGAGAAGGACAAAATAGTTTAAGGTGATGTCCATTGTGTTTGAGTTGGGAGCACTCCCCGTACATATTCACAGCACTGGCTTTTTCGATTGACACCTATCAGCTTCTTTTGTTGTGGCCTTGACTTGAATGGCCCATTGAGCCAATGAAAGAATTGACAGTAAAACGCACAGGGAGAGATGCCCAATGAAACTGTACAGCATTTTCACTTATCCCTGAGACCTATCTTCAGTGGCACATTCAAAGATCTCCAGGAACTGGCTCTTCAAAAATGCCTCAGGCATTTCCTGGGCAAAGTGCTATTCCCCACAGAAGCCTGAATGTGGTGTAAGCTGAAAGGTCTCACTGCAGAGAGCCAGAACGTATGTTGAGGTGATGCCGATTCAGTTTGAGTTGGAAACACTACATTTGAGTTGGAAAACGTACATTTTCACAGTGCTGGCTGCTTCGGCAGACACACACCACCTTCTTTGCTTTTTCTGATTCTCACTTGAAAGGGCCTTTGACTCTAAGGAAGAAATGAGTGTAACAAACATGGAGTGGTGCCCACTGAAACTGTACATTGTTTTCACTTATTCCTGTGAACTTCCTACAGCCCCACTGTCAAAGCTCTCCAGAATCTGTCTCCTCAAAACTGGCTTTAGGCATTCCCAGGCAAACTGCTCTTCATCACAGAAGCCTGAGTGTAGTGTATGGTGCAACTCATCATTGCAGAGAAGCAGAACATAGTTTGAGGTGTTGTCCATTCGGTTTGAGTTGAGAACACTCTGCATACATTTTTGCAGTGCTGGCTGCTTCGACTGACCCTCAGCACCTTCTTTCATTCATCTGCCAATGACTCAAATGGGCCATTGAGCCTAAGAAAAAAGTGAATGTAAAACACATAAGGAGTGATGTCCAGTGAAACTGCACAGCTTTTTCACTTATGCCTCAGAACTGTCTTCAGCCCCACATTCAAAGTGCTCCAGGAACAGGCTCTTCCAAAAATACCTTAGGGATTTCCCAGGCAAACTGTTGTTCACAACATAAGACCGTGTGTGGTGTATGTTGAAAGTGCTCATTGCAGAAAAGCAGAACATAGTTGGCGGTGATGGCAATTCAGGTTAAGTTGGGAAAACTCCCTATACATTTTCACAGTGCTGGCTGCTTCAGCTGACACACACCACCTTCTTTCACTTTTCTGCCTTTGACTTGAATGGGCCTCTCACCCTAAGAAAAAGCTAAGGTAAAAAGCACAGGAAGGTTTGGCCAGGGACACTGTACATGTTTTTCACTTATTCCTGTGAACTGCCTTCAGCCCCACACTCAAATCTCTCCAGAACCTGACTCTTCAAAAAGGGCCTAGGCATTTCCCAGGCAAACTGCTCTTCATCACAGAAGCCTGAGTGTGGTGTATGGTGCAAGTTGTCATTGCAGAGAGGCAGAATATAATTTGAGGTGATGTTCATGCAGGTTGAGTTTTGAATATTCCCCACACATTTTCACAGTACTAGCTTCTTAGGCTGATGCTCAGCAGCTTCTTTATTTCTTCTGCCATTGACTTGAATGGGCCATTGAGCCTAAGAAAGAATTGAAAATAAAACCCACAGGGAGAGATGCCAAATGAAACTGCACAGCGTTTTCACTTATCCCTGAGACCTGTCTTCAGCCCCACACATTCAAAGATCTCCAAAAATGCCTCAGTCATTTCCCAGGCAAACTGTTTTCACCACAGAAGCCACAGCATGGTGTATGCTGAAAGGGCTCATTCCAGAGAGCCAGAACATAGGTTGAGGTGATGCTGATTCAGTTTGAGTTGGAAACACTACCTGTACATTTGTACAGCACTGGCTATTTCGGCTGACACACACCACCTTCTTTCATTTTTCTGCCATTGACTTGAATGGGTCTCTGACACTAAGAAAATCATGAGGGTAAAACCCATAGTGATTGTTGCCCATTGAAATTGTACATTGTTTTGACTTATCACTGTGAACTCTCTTCAGCCCCACACTCAAAGTTCTCCAGGACGTGGCTACTTGAAAAGGGCCTTAGGCATTTCCCAGGCAAATTGCTCTTCATCACAGAAGCCTGAGTGTCGTGTATGGTGCAAGTTGTCATAGCAGAAAGGTAGAATATAGTTTGAGGTGATGTTCATTCGGTTTGAGTTGGGAACATTCCCCACACACTTTCGTGGGTTCGGCTGAACCTCAGCACCTTCTTTCATTCATCTGCAATTGAAAGAATGGGCCACTGAGCCTAAGAAAGAAGTGACTCTAAAACGCACAGGGAGTGATGCACAATGAAACTGCATGGGGTTTTCACATATCCCTGAGTACCCACTTCACCCACACATCTAAATATCTCCAGGAACTGGCTCTTAAAAAATTGCCTTAGGCATTTCCCAGGCAAACTACTATCCACCACAGAAGCCAGAGTGTGGTGTAGGGTGAAAAGCTCATTGCAGAGAGGCAGAACATAGGGTGAGTTTATGCCAATTCAGTGTGTCTAGGGAATACTCCCCATACATTTTCACAGCAATGGCTGCTTTGCCTGACACACACCACTTTCTTTCATTTTTCTGGCATTTACTTGAATAGGCCTTTGACCTGAAGAAAGAAGTTAGTGTAAAAAGCACAGGGAGTTTTTCCCAGTGAAACTGTACATGGTTTGCATTTATCACTGAACTTTCTTCAGTCCCACACTCAAAACTGTCCAGGACCTGGCAACTAAAATGGGCCTTAGAAATATCCTAGGCATACTTCTCTTCATCACAGAAGCTTGAGAGTGGTGTATGGTGCAAGGCGTCATTGCAAAGGCAGAACATCGTTTGAGGTGCTGTCCATTTGGTTTCAATTGGTAACACTCCTTGTACATTTTCACATCGCTGGCTGCTTCAGGAGACACATGCCACTTTCTTTCATTTTTCTGCCATTGACTCGAATGGGTCTTTGACCCAAGGAAGAACCGACTGTAAAATGCAAAGGGAGTAGTGGCCAGTGAAACTGTACATTGTTTTCACTTATCACTGTGAACTGCCTTCAGCACCACACTCAAAGCTGTCCAGGACCTGGCTCTTCAAAAAGGGCCTGAGGCATTTCCCTGGCAAACTGCTCTTCATCACACAAGCCTGAGTGTGGTGTATGGTGCTAGTCATCATTGCAGAGAGGCAGAATGTAGTTTGAGGTGATGTTCATTCAGTGTGAGTTGGGAATATTCCCCACACATTTTCGCAGTACTGGCTGCTTCAGCTGGCACTCAGCAGCTTCTTTCTTTCTTCTGCCATTGACTTGAATGAGCCATTGAGCCTAAGATAGAAGTGTCTGTGAAATGCACAGGGAGTAATGCCGAGTGAAACTGCACCACATTTGCACTTATCCCTGAGTACTGACTTCAGCCTCACATTCAAAACTCCCCAAGAACTGGCTCTTCAGAAAATGCCTTGGCATTTCCCAGGCCAGTTGCTATTCACCACAGCAGCCTGACTGTGGTGTATGCTGAAAGTGCTCATTTCAGACAGGCAGAACATAGGTTGAGATGATGCCCATTTGGTTTGTTTTGGGAATATTCTCCATACATTTTCACAGTGAAGACTGGTTCTGCTGACACACAACACCTTCTTTCATTTTTCTGGCTTTGACTTGAATGGGCCTCTGACCCTAAGAAAGAAGTGAGAGTAAAATGCACAGGGAGTGGTGCCCTCAGAAACTATACATTCTTTTCACTTATCCCTGTGAACTGCCTTCAGCCCCACACTCAAAGCTCTTCAGTACCTGGCTCCTCAAAAAGGGTATTAGGTATTTCCCAGGCAAAGTGCTCTTCATCACAGAAGCTGGAGCGTGCTGTACGGTGCATGTCGTCATTGCAAAGAAGCAGAACATGGTTTGAGGTGCTGTCCATTCGGTTTGAATTCAGAAAATTCCTTGAGAACTGTCTTCAGCAACACTCTCAAAACTATCCAGGATGAGGTGCTCAAAAAGTGTCTGAGGCATTTCCTAGGCAAACTGCTCTTCTCTACAGAAGCCTGGATGTGGTGTACACTGAAGGTCCTCATTTCAGTGAAGCATAACATATTTTCAGGTGGGGTATATTCAGTTTGAGGTGAGAACACTCCTCACACATTTTCACAGTGCTGGGTTCTTTGGCTGACACAAAGCAGCTTCCTTCATTTTTCTGCCTTTGACTTGAAAGGGCCTTTCATTCTAAGAAATAAGGGACTGTAAAACACAGTGAGGGATGTCCAGTGAAACTTTACATTGCTTTCACTTATCCTTGTGAAATGCCTTCAGCGCCACACTTGAAGCACTCCAGGACCTCTGTCTTCAAAAGGTGCCTTAGGCATTTCCCAGACAAACACAACTTCACCACAGACGCTTGAGTGTGGGGTGTGCAGAAAATCCTCATTGCAGAGTGGTAGGACATAGGTTGAGTTGATGCCCATTAAGTCTGAGTTGAGAACACTTCCCGTACATTTTCACAGCACTGGCTGCTTCCACTTACACACAGCAGCTTCTTTCATTCTTCTGCGATTGACTTGAATGGGACTTTGAGCCCAAGTATGAAATGACTGCAAAACACACAGGGAGTGATGCCCAGCAAAACTGAACAGTGTTTTCACTTATCCTTGAAAACTGCCTTCAGCACCACAATTAAAGCTATCTAGGACCTGGATCTTCAATCAGTGTCTTCGGTATTACCCCAGCAAACACTCCTTCACCACAGAATGCTGAGTGTGGTCTATATGGAAAGTCACTTTGTTCTTAGGCTCCAAGGCCCATTCACGTCAAAGGAAGAAAAATGAAAGAAGCTGCTATTTCTCAGCCCCAAAAAACAGCACTGGAAAAACACGGAAGTGTTCCCAAGTCAAACTGAATGTATGGCAAGTCAAACTAAGTTCTGCCTCTCTGCAATGAGGAGTTTCAAAGTACACCTTATTGGGGCTTCTGCGGTTAAGAACAGCTTGCCTGGGAAATGTCTAAGACACTTTATTGCAAGGCAATTGCCTGGAGAGCTGTGAGTGTGGGCCTGAAGAGAGATCACAGGAAGAAGTGAAAACACAGTGCAGCTTCCCTGGGCATCACTCCTCTGGCATTTTACCCTCACTTCTTTTTTTTTTTTTTTTTATTTTAAACCAAGAACATGTATTGGTACATTCTACATACAATGGTCACATTCATTACATTAATTCTGTACCCATACATGATGTATCTTGGTTCTCACTGCCATAAAAAAGGATAAACTAGAGTCATTCATATATAAATGGATGTTTCTTGAGAGCATACTCTTACCCTCACTTCTTACTTAGGCTCCAGGACCAATTCAATTCAAAGACGGAAAAATGAAAGAAGCTTCTCTTTCTCACCCCAAGCAGCCAGCACTGGAAAACCATACGGGAAATGTTCCCAACTCAATCAGAATGTACAGCAAGCTCAACTAACTTCTGCCTCTCTGCACTGAGAACTTTCACAGTACACTGCATTGGTGCTTCCACACTGAATGGTAGGTCACCTGGGAAAGGCCCAAAACACTTCTCTGCAGAGCAAAGTCCTGGAGAGTTGTGAGTGTGGGGCTGAAGACTGTTCACATGGAGAAGGAGAAACACAGTGAAGCTTCACTGGGCATCACTGCCCTTGCTTTTGACAGTAACTTCTTTCTTATGCTCAAAGGCCCATTCAAGTGAATAGCAGAAAAATGAAAGAAGCTGCTGTTTGTCAGCCCAAGCAGCCAACAGTGGTAAAATGTACAGGCAGTGTTCCCAACTCAAACTGAATTTACAGCAAGTCAAACAAAGTTCTGCCTTCAGGCAATGCAGAGTTTCACGACAGCACTCACTGGGGCCTGCTTGGTGAAGAGCAGTTTGCCTGGGATATGCATAAGACACTTCTTCACAGAGGAAGGTCCTGGACAGCTGCAAGTGTGGGGCTTAAGACTGTTCACAGGGAGAAGTCAAAACACAGTGCAGCTTCACTGGGCTTCACTGCCCTTGGGTTTGACAGTCACTTCTTTCCTAGATTCAAAGGCCAATTCAAGTCAATGACAGAAAAATGAAAGAAGCTGCTGTTTGTCAGCCCAAGCAACCAGCACTAGGAAAATGTGTGGGCCATGTTCTGACTCAATCTGAATGTACAGCAAGTCAAACTGAGTTCAGGCTTCAAGCAATGCAGAGCTTCACAACAGAGATCCTTGGGGCCTCTATGGTGAAGAGCAGTTTGCCTGGGAAATTCATAAGACACTTCTTTATAGAGCAAGGTCCTGGAGAGCTGTGAGTGTAGGGTTGAGGACAGTTCAGAGGGAGAAGTCAAAACACAGTGCAGCTTCACTGGGCATCACTGCCCTTGACTTTGACAGTCACTTCTTTCTTAGGCTTGATGGCCCATTGAAGTCAATAGCAGAAAAATGAGAGAAGCTTCTGTTTCTCAGCCCAAGCAGCCAGCAATGGGAAAAGGTACGTGGTGAGTTCCCAACTCAAACTGAATGTACAGCAAGCTCAACTAAGTTCTGCCTCTCTACACTGAGCACTTTCACTGTACACCTCATTGGGGCCTCTGGACTGAATGGCAGTTTGCCTGGGAAATGCGTAAGACAATTTCTTGGATAGGAACATCCTGGAGAGCTTCGAGTGTGAGGTTGAAGACAGTTCTCATGGAGAAGTGAAAATTCAGTGCAGCTTCACAGGGAGTCATTCTCGTTTCGTTTTACCCTCATTTCTTTGTTAGACTTCAAGGTCAAATCAAGACAAAGGCAGAAAAATGAATGAAGCTGTTGTTTCTCAGCCCAAGTAGCCAGCACTGGGAAAACATGCTGGGAGAGTTCCCAACACACAATAAATGTACAGGAAGTCAAACTAAGTTCTGTCTTCAGGCAATGCAGTTTCACAACAGAGCACATTATGCCTGTACACTGAAGAGCAGTTTGCCTGGGAAATTCATAAGACACTTCTTTACAGAGCAAGGTCCTGGAGAGCTGTGAGTGTGAGGCTGAAGACAGTCCAAAGGGAGAAGTGAAAACTCTGTGCAGCTTCACTGGGCGTCACTCAACTTGCATTTTACACTCACTTTTTTCTAGGCTCAAAGGCCTATGCAACTCAATGGCAGAAAAATGAAAGAAGCTCCTATTCCGCGGCCCAAGCAGTCAGTGCTGGGAAAACTTTTGGGGAGTGTTCCCAAGTCAAACAGAATGTACAGGAAGTCAAAATGTCTTCTGCCATCTACACTGAGGAGTTTCACAGTACCCCTCACTGGAGCCTCGGTGCTGAAGAGCAGTTTGTCTGATAAATGCCTAAGAAACATCTTTGCAGAGCAAGGTTCTGGAGAGCTGTGAGTGTGGGACTGAAGACAGTTCAGAGTGAGAAGTGAGAACACAGTGCAGCTTCCCTTGGCACCACTCCCCTTGCGTTTTCCAGTCACTTATTTCTTAGACTCCAAGGCCAGTCAAGTCAATGGCAGAAAAATGAAGGAAGCTGCTCTTTCTCACCCCAAGCACCCAGGGCTGGGTAAACGTATGAGGGGTCTTTCCAACTCAAACTAAATGTACAGCAAGTCAAAAAAAGTTCCACCTCTCTGCACTGAGTTTCCAGTACCCCTCTTTAGGGCCTCTGCCATAAAGAGCAGTTAGCCTGGGAAATTCCTAAGACACTTCTTTTCAGAGAAAGGTCCTGGAGAGGTGCGAGTGTGGGGCTGAAGACAGTTCACAGGGAGAAGTGAAAAAGCAGTGTATTTTCCCTTGGCATCACTCTCCTTGAATTTTACACTAATGTCTTTCTTAGGGTTCAAGGTCCATAAAGTCAAAGGCAGAAAAATGAAAGAAGCTGCTGTTTCTCTGACAAGGAGCCAGTGCTGCTAAACTTCTGGGAGGTGCTCCCAACTCACACTGGATATACAGCAAGTCAAACTAAGTTCTGCCTCTCTGCACTTAGGAGTTTCACAGTACCCCTCACCATTCCTCTGAACTGAGGAGCAGTTTGCCTGGGAAATGACTAAGACACTTCTTTGCAGAACAAGGTCCTGGAGAGGTGTGAGTGTGAGGCTGAATACAGTTCACAGGGAGAAGTGAGAACACAGTGCAGCTTCACTGGACATCAATCCCTTTGCGTTTTACACTCACATCTTTCTTCGGTTTCAAGTCTCATTCAAGTCAAATGTAGAAAATGAATGAAGCTGCTTTTTCTGAACCCAAGAATCCAGTGCTGCAAAAAGGTCCAGGGAGTGTACCCAACTCAAACTGAATGTACAGCAAGTCAAACTAACTTCTGCCTCTCTCCAATGAGGAGTTTCAAAGTACATCACTTTGGGGTCTCTGTGATGAAGAGCATGTTGTCTGGGAAATGCCTAAGACACTTCATTGCACAGCAAGTTCCTGGAGAGCTGCAAGTGTGGGTCTGAAGAGAGCTCACAGGGAGAAGTGAAAATGCAGTGCAGGCTTAATTGGGAATCAATCCCCTGGTGTTTCACACTACTTCCTTCTAAGGCTCCAGGACCAATTCAATTCAATGGCAGAAAAATGAAAGAATCTGCTGTTTCTCAGCCCAAGCAGCCAGCACTGACAAAACGTATGGGGAGTGTTCCCAACGCAAACAGAATGTACAGCAAGCTCAACTAACTTCTTCCTCTTTGCATTGAGCACTTTCACAGTACACCTCATTGGTGCCTCTTCACTGAATGGCAGTTTGCCTGGGAAATGCCAATGATACTTCTTTGCAGAGCAACCTCTTGGAAAGCTGCGAGTGTGGGGCTGAAGATAGCTCACAGGGACAAGTGAAAATGCAGTCCAGATTCACTGGGCATCACTCCCCTTGTGATTTTCATTCACTTCATTCTAGTACTCTAAAGCTCATTCAAGACAATGGCAGAAAAATTAAAGAAGCTACTGTTTCTCAGCCCTACAAGCCAGTTCTGGGAAAAGTATGGGGAGTGTTCCCAACTCAAACTGTATGTACAGCATGCTCAAATATCTTCAGCCTCTCTGCACTTAGCACTTTCACAGTACACCTCATTGGGGACTCTGCACTGAATGGTAGTTTGTCTGGGAAATGCCTAAGACACTTCTTTGCAGAGCAAGATCCGGGGGAGGTGCGAGTGTGGGGCTGAAGAGAGTTCACATGGAGAAGTGAGAACTCAGTGCAGCTTCACTGGGCGTGACTCCCCTTGTGTTTTACACTCATTTCTTTCTTAGGTTCCAAGGCCGAATCAAGCCAAAGGCAGAAAAATGAAAGAAGCTGCAGTTTCTCAGCCCAAGCAGCTAGTGCTGGTAAAATGTATGGGGAGTGTTCCCAACTCAAACTGAATATACAGCAAGTGAAAATATCTTCTGCCATCTGCACTGAGGAGTTTCACAGTACCCCTCACTGGGGCCTCAGCGCTGAAGAGCAGTTTGCCTGGGAAATGCCTAGAAAACATCCTTGCAGAGCAAGGTCCTGGAGAGCTGTGAGTATAAGGCTGAGGAGAGTTCACTGGGAGAATTGAAAATTCAGTGCAGCTTCACCGTGGGTCACTCCCCTTGCCCCTTACAGTCAATTCTATCTAGACTTCAAGGCCCAAGCAGCACAATGGCAGAAAAATGAAAGAAGCTGCTCTTTTTCCACCCAAGCATCAAGTGCTCACTAAACGTATGAGGAGTGGTCCCAACTCCAACTGAATGTACAGCAAGTCAAACTAAGTTCTGCCTCTCTGCACTGAGGAGTTTTACAGTACATGTCATTGGGGCCTCTGCTCTGAAGAGCCATTTGTCTGGGAAATGACGAAGACAATTCTTTGCAGATTAAGGACCTAGGGAGGTGGAAGTTTTGGGCAGAACAGAGTTCACAGGGAGAAACAAAAACGCAGTGCAGCTTCACAGTTCATCATTCCCCTTGCATTTTACACTCACTTTTCCTGAGTTTCAAAGGCCCATTCAAATCAATGGCCAAATAATGAAAGAAGCTGCTATTGCTCAGCCCAAGCAGCCAGTGCTGCTAAAACATATGGGGAGTATTCCTAATTTGAATTGATTCTACAGCAAGTTAAACTAATTTCTTCCTCTCTGCATTGAAGAGTTTCACAGTACACCTCGTTGTGGCCTCTGTCCTGAAGACCAGTTTGCCTGGGAAATGCCTAAGACACTTCTTTGCAGAGCAAGGTCCTGGAAAGCAGGGAGTGTTGGAGTGAAGAGAGTTTACAAGGAGAAGTGCAAAGTCAGTACAGCCTCAATGGGCATCACTCACCTTGCATTTTACAGTCACTTCTTTCTGAGTTTCAAAGGCCCATTCCAGTCAATGGCAGAAAAATGAAAGAAGCTGCTGTTTCTCTCCCCAAGCATCCAGGGCAGGGAAAAGGTACAGGGAGTGCTCCCAACTCCAACTGAATGTACAGCAAGTCAAACTAAGCTCTGCCTCTCTGCACGGAGGAGTTTTACTGTACACCACATTGAGGCCTCTGTGCTGAAGAGCAGTTTGCCTGGGAAATCCTAAGACCCTTCTTTACAGAGCAAGGTCCTGAAGAGCAGTGAGTGTGGGGCTGAAGACAGTTCACAGGGAGAAGTGAAAAGGCAGTGAAGTCTCACTGGGCATCACTCCCCTGAGTTTTACTGTAACTTCTTTCTGAGTTTCAAAGTCCCACTCCAGTCAATACCAGAAAAATGAAAGAAGCTGCTCTTTCTCAGCCCTAGCAGCCAGGGCTCAGTAAAATTACAGGGAGTGTTCCCTACTACAACTGAATATACAGCAAGTCAAACTAAATTCTGCCTCTCTGCACTGAGGAGTTTCACAGCACACCTCTTTGGGGGCTCTGTGCTGAAGAGCGGATTGCCCGGGAAATGTCTAAGTCACTTTTTGAGAAGCCAGCTGCTGGAGAGCTTTGAGGTTGGAGCTTAGGAAGTTCTGAGGGATAAGAAAAAACGCTGTGCAGCTTCACTGTGCACCACTCCCTGTGCTTTTTCCATTCACTTCTTTCTTAGGCTCAAAAACCCATTCAAGTCAATGGTAAAAAAAAATGAAAGAAGCAAGTTTAAGTCTGCCAAAATATCCAGCACTGTAAATTGTATGTGGGGTGTTCCCACTCAAACTGAATGCACACCACCACATACTATGTTCTATCCAATGGAGACTTTCAGCTTTCACCATACTAAGGATTCAGTGGTGAAGAACAATTTGCCTGGGAAATGCCTAAGACACTTTCTGAAGAGCGAGGTCCCCGACAGCTTTTCTTGTGTGGCTGAAGACAGTTCACTGGGATTAGCAAAACACTGTGCAGTTTCACTGGGCAACAGTGCAGATGCGTTTTACAGTCACATCTTTCTTAGGCTCAAGGCCCATGCATGTCAATGCCTGAAAAATGAAAGAATCTGATGTGTCTCAGCAGAAGCAGCCAGCACTGTGAAAAATGTACAGGGCATGTTCCTATCTCAAAAAGAAGGGACAGCATCTCAAACTATCTTCTGCCTCTCTGAAATGATGATTTTCAACATACAGCACACTCAGGGTTCTGTGGTGAAGAGCAGTTTGCTTGGGAATTTACTAAAGTACGTTTTGAAGAGACAGGTCTTGGAGAACTTTCAGTGTGTGGCTGAAGAGAGTTCTCAGGGATAGGGGAAAATCTGTGCAGTTTCCCTGAGCATCACTCCCTGTTTGTTTCACAGTCACTTCTTTATTAGGATCAAATGAACATTTAAGTCAATGGCAGAAAAATGAAAGAAACTGGTGTGTGTCAGTCAAATCAACCAAGACAGCGAAAATGTACGAGGAGTGCTCCTAACTCAAACTGAATTGAGGCAACATCACACTATGTTCTTCCTCTCTGCAATCCCCACTTTCAGCATACTCCACAATCAGGCTTCTGTGGTGAAAAGCAGTTTGCCTGGGAAATGGCTAAGGCTGTTTTTGAAGAGAAATGGTCTTTATTGCTTTGAATGTGGGGCTAAAGACAGTTCACAGGGATGAGGAAAATGCTGTGCAGCTTCACCGTGCATCACTCCTTGTGCATTTTACAGTCACTTCTTTCTTAGGCTCAAAGGCCCATTCAAGACAATGGCAGAAAAATGAAAGAAGCTGGTGTGTGTCAGGTGAAGCAGCCAAAGCTGCGAAAATGTATGGGTAGTGTTCGCAATTCACACTGAGTAGACATCACCTCAAACTGTGTTCTACCTCTCTGCAATGTGGACTTTCAGAATACATCACTATCAGCCTTTTGTGGTGAAGAGCAGTTTGCCTGGGAAATGCCTAAGGCATTTTTTGAAAAGCCAGATACTGGAGACCTTTGAGTGTGGGGCTCAAGAAAGTTCTCAGGGATATGTGAAAACGTCCACAGTTTCACTGGGCCTCACTCCCTGTGCGTTCCACACTCACTCTTTCTTAGTCTCAAAGGCACATTCAAATCAATGGAAGAAAAATGAAAGAAGATGGAGTGTGTCACCTGAAGAGGCATTGCTGCGAATATGTATGTGGAATGTTCCCTACTCACTGAATGGGTATCACCTCAAACCATGTTCTGCCTCTGCAATGAGGGCTTTCAGCATACACCACACTCAGGCTTCTGTGCTGAAGAGAAGTTTGCCTGGGAAATACCTAAGGCACATTTTGAAGAGACAGGTCCTGGAGAGCTTTGAGTTTGTGGCTGAAGACCATTCTTAGGGATAAGTGAAAACACTGTGCAGTTTCACTGGGCATCACTCCCTGCCCATTTTACACTCACTTCTTTCTTAGGCTCAAATGCCCATTCGTGTCAGTGACAGAAAAATGAAAGTTGCTTGTGTGTGTCAACCAAAGCAGCTAGCACTGCAAAAATGTACGAGGAGTGTTCTCAATTCAAACTGAATGGACACCACCTCAAAATATATTCTGCCTCTCCACAATGAGAACTTTCAGCATACACCACACTCAGGCTTCTGTGGTGAAGAAGTGTTTGCCTGGGAAGTGTTTGCACTTTTTCAAGAGCCAGAGCCTGGAGACCTTGACTATGGGGTTGAAGAGAGTTCTCAGTGATATGTGAAAATGCTGTGCAGTTTCAGTGGGCATCACTCCCTGTGGCATTTACTCACTTTGTTCTTAGTCTCCAAGGCCCATTCGAGTCAATGGTAGAAAAATCAAAGAAGATGATGTGTGTCAGCTGAAGCAGCCAGCGCTCCGAAAATGTACAGGGAGTGTTCCCAAGTGACCCTGAATGTACATCACGTCAAACTGTGTTCTGCTTCTCTGCAATGAGGACTTTCACCATACTCCAAACTTAGGCTTCAGCGCTGAAGAGCAATTTGCCTGGGAATTACGTAAGGCCACATGTTGAAGATCTACCTCCTGGATAGATTTGAGAGTTCGGCTGAGGACAGTTCACAAGGAGAAGTGAAAATGTTGTGTAGTTTCACTGGTCATCACTCCCTGTGCATTTGACAGTCATTTTATTCTTAGTTTCAAAGGCCCATTCAAGTGAATGGAAGAAAAATGAAAGAAGTTTGTGGGTGTCAGCCGAAAGAGCCAGGGCTGGGAAAATGTATGGAGAGTGTTCCCATCTCAAAATGAATGGAAAGCATCTCAAACTATGTTCTGCTTCTACATAATGATGACTTTCAGCACACACCACGCTCAGGCTCCTGTGGGGAAGAGCAGTTTGATTGGGAAATTACTAAGGTATGTTCGGAAGAGGCAGTTACTAAAGACCTTTGAGTGTACAACAGAAGACGTTATTCAGGGAGAAGTGGAAATGTTATGCAGTTTCATTAGGCATCACTCCCTGTTCCTTTCATAATCACTTCTATATTAGGCTCAAATGCCCATTCAAGTCAAAGGCAGGAAAATAAGAGAAGCTGGTGTCTGGCAGCCAAAGCAGCCCACACGGGAAAAATGTAAGGGGAGTGTTCTCATCTCAAAATGAATGGACATCACCACAAATAATGTTCTGCCTCTCTACAATGAGGACTTTCAGCATACACCACACTCAGGTTACTGTGATGAAGAGCAGTCTGCCTGGGAAATGCCTAAGGTAGTCTTTGAAGAGCCAGGTCCTGTAGAGCTTTGAGTGTGTGGCTGAAGACTGTTCACAGGGATAAGTAAAATGTTGTGCAGTTTCATTGAGAATCGCTCCCTGTGTGTTTTAGAGTCACTTGCTTCTTAGGCTCAAAGGCTCATTCAAGACAATCGCAGTAAAATGAAAGTAGCTGGTGTGTGTCAGCTGAAGCAGCCAGCGCTACGAAAATGGACAGGGAGTGTGCCAAACCTCACCCTCAGTGGACATCACATCAAACATCACGTTCTGCCCCTCTACAATGTGGACTTTCAAAATACACCTCACTCAGGCTTCTCTGGTGAAGAGTAGCTTGCCCGGGGAATGCCTAAGGCACTTTTTGAAGAGCCAGGTACTGGAGAGTTTGAGTGTGTGGCTGAAGACATTTTTCAGCAATAAGGGAAACCGTGTGCAGTTTCACTGGGCCTGACTCCCTGTCATTTTTACTTTCACTTTTTTCTTAGGCTCAATGGCCCATTCCAGACAATGGCAGAAAAATGAAAGAACCTGGTGTGTGTCAGAAGAAGCAGCCATCGCTTTGAAAATGTACGGGTAGTGTTCCCAACTCAAACTGAATGTACACCACCACATACTATGTTTGGCCTCTCGGCAATGAGGACTTTCAGCACACACAATACTCAGGCTTTTTTTTTTTTTTTATGAAGAGCAGTTTGCCTGGGAAATGCCTAAGGCAGTTTTTGAAGAGCCTGGTCCTGGAGAGCTTTGAGTGTGGGGCTGAGGACTGATCACAGGGAATAATGAGAACACTGTGCAGTTTCACTGGGCATCACTCCCCACACATTTTACACTCACTTCTTTCTTAGGCCCAAAGGCCCATTCAAGAAAATGGCAGAAAAATGAACGTAGCTGGTTTTTGTCAGGAAAGAAACCAGCACTGCAAAAATGTATGGGGAGTGTTCCCAACTCAAACTGAATGGACACCACCTAAAAATATATTCTGCCTCTCTACAATGAAGACTTTCAGCATACACCACTCTCAGATTTCTGTGGTGAAGAGCAGTTTGCGTGCAAAATCCCTAAGGCACTTTTTGATAAGGCAAGTGCTGGAAAGCGTCCAGTGTGGGGCTGAAGAGATTTCTCAGGGATAAGAGAAAATGCTGTGCATCTCACAGTCACTTCTTTCAGAGGCTCAAAGGCACATTCAACTCAATGGCAGAAAAATGAAAGAAGCCAATATGTGTCTGCCAATCAAGGCAGCACTGCTAAAATGTACGAGGAGTGTTCCCAAATCTAACTGAATGGACACCACCTCAAATTATGGTCTGTCTCTATACAAAGAGGACTTTCAGCAAACGCCACACTCGGCCTTCTCTAGTCAACAGCACTTTGCCTGGAAAATTGCAAAGGCAATTTCAGAAGAGCCAGGTTGTGGAGAGCTTTGAGGGTGGGGCTGAAGACACTTCACAGGGATAAGTGAAAACAGTGAGAAATTTCACTGGCCATCACTCCCTAAGCATTTTACATTCACTTCCTTCTTATACTCAAAGGCCTATTCAAGTCAACAGCAGAAAAATTAAAGAAGCTGGTGTGTGCCAGCTGAAACAGCCAGTGCTGCAAAAATGTACAGGAAGTTTTTCCAACTCGAACTGAATAGACACCACCTCAAACTATGTCATGCCTCTCTGCAATGAGTCCTTTCAGGTGCAAAACACTCAAGCTTCTGTGCTGCAGAGCATTTTGCCTAGGAAATACCTAAGGCACTTTTTAAAGAGGCAGATCCTGGATAGCTTTGAGTGTGGGACTGAAGAGCATTCTCAGGGATAAGTGAAAACCCTGTGAAGTTTTGGTAGGAATCTCTCCCTATGAGATTCCTGTGAGCTCACAGGCCCATTCAAGATAATGGCAAAAAATTAAAGACACTGTTGTCACCAAAGCAGCCAGTACTGCGAAAATGTATGTTGAGTAGCCTCAATTCAAATTGAATGGACATCATCTCAAACTATGTTCTTCCTCTCTGCAATGAGGACTTCACCACACACTACACTAATGCTTCCGAGGTGAAGAGCAGTTTTCCTGGGAAATGACTAAGGACCTTTTTGAAGAGTCAGGTCCTGGAGAGCTTTGAGTAGGGGGCTGAAGACAATTCACAGGGATAAGTGAAAACTATATGCAGTTTCACTGGGGATAACTCCCTATGCGTTTTACTATCACTTCTTTCTTAGGCAAAAAGACACATTCAAGTCAATGGTAGAAAAATGAAAGAAGCAGGTATGTGTCAGCCAAAGGAGCCAGCCCTGCTAAAATGTACGGAGAGTGTTCCCAAATCAAACTAAGTGGACAGCACCTCAAACTATGGTCTGCCTTTCTGCAATGAGGACTTTCAGCATACATCACACTCAAGAATCTGTGGTGAAGAGTGGTTTGCCAGGGAAATGCTTAAGGCACATTTTGAAGAGCCATGTCCTGGAGAGCTTTGAGTGTGGCGCTGAAGGCAGTTCTCAAGGATAAGTGAAAACACTGTGCTGTTTCACTCAACATCACTCCCTGTGCGTTTTACAATCACTTCGTTCTTGGGCTCAAAGGCCCATTCAAGACAAAGGCAGAAAAACAAAACAAGCTGGTGTGTGTCTGTGTAAGTAGCCAATGCTTCAAATATGTACAGAACACATTCCTATCTCAAACTGAATGGACGCCACCTCAAACTATGTTCTGTCTCTCTGCATTAAGGACTTTCAGCATACACAACACTCAGGCTTCTATGGTGAGGAACAGTTTGCCTGGGAAATGCCTAAGGCACTTTTTGAGGAGCCAGGCCCTTGTGACCTTTGAGTGTGGGGTTCAAGTAAGTTCACAGGGATAAGTGAAAACGCAGTGCAGTTTCACTGGGCATCACTCCCTGTGCGTTTTACAGTCACTCCTTTCTTAGGCTCAAAGGCCCATTCAAGTCATGGGCAGAAAAATGAAAGAAGCTGGTGTTTCTCAGCCCAAGAAGCCAGTGTTGGGAACATGCACAGGGAGTGTTCAAACTCAAACTGAATGTACAGCAAGTCAAACTAAATTCTGCCTCTCTGCAGTGAGGAGTTTCACAGTACACCTCACTGGGGCCTCTGTGGTGAAAAGCAATTTGCCTGGGAAATGCCTAAGGCACTTTTTGAAGAGCCAAGTCATGGAGAGCTTTGAGTGTGGGGCTGAAGAGAATTCACAGAAATGAGAAAACACTTTGAAGTTTCACTGGGCATCGCAAGTTGTGCTTTTCATTATCACTTTTTTCTTAGGCTCAAAGGTCCATTCAAATAAATGGCAGAAAAATGAAAGAAGCTCGTGTGTGTCAACTGAAGCAGCCCATGCTGTGAAAATGTATGGGGAGTGTTCCCAATTGAAACTTAATGGACATCACCTTCAACAATATTCTGCTGGTCTGAAATGAGGACTTTCAGCATACACCACACTCAGGCTTCTGTGGTGAAGAGCAGTTTGCCTGGGAAATACATAAAGCACTTTTTGAACCATCACGTTTTGGAGAGGTTTGAGCGTGAGACTGAAGACTGTTCATAGGGAAAAATGAAAACTCTGTGTAGTTTCTTTTTTTTATTATTATTTTTATTTTTATTTTATTTTATTTTAAACCAAGAACATGTATTGGTACATTCTACATACAATGGTCACATTTACTACATTAATTCTGTACCTATACATGATGTATCTTGGTTCTCCCCCCTCTCACCCCTCCCCTCTGCACCCTCCCTCCCTATTTACAGCAGGTTCATTCATCATTTTCCATATTTTCCCTTTCCCCTCTTTTTCCCCTGTTGCCTTTCTGCTTTTCCCCTTCTTTCTTTCTAGTACTTCTCTCCTCTGCTCACCATCCTCTTTTTATATAATATCTATTACACCTCTTTGTCCTTATTTACAATTATGGTCT
>PVJO010019652.1:0-33787 GCA_004026905.1 Hystrix cristata
AAAAAAAGAGCACCTGAAAAATGACTAAATAATTTTTAAAACCTCTGAATAGTTTTCAGTGAGATAGCATTCAAAAATATATCTGAATATTTACCAAAACATTGCTTCCAGAAACAACTAGATAACATGTCAAAAATCATGTGGGTCTGGAAAGGAATACTTGAGTTATGGGAAAAGTACTATGAAATTACCAGCTGTATTATTACTTGTATGTACAGATATCCCCCAAGAGACCTCGCTTCTTGTGCACGCCCCGCCAGCCCTTTTTATCTAGTTGTACGTTATAATCTGTTGGGGAGTACTCTTCCCATCTACAGGGGTTTTAATTTAATTAGTGTGGGATTGGGCTGGACATCAGCTGTGAAACAAACAAACAAACAAACAAACATACCTCTCAGATAGTTCTGATGTTTACCCAAAATTGAGAATTATTGATCTAAAATAAATGACTTTTATGTAAGTATCTCTTTCAGTGTGATTTTTAATAAAAGGTAGCATACTAGAACTAAAATAAACTTAAAACAATGATCAATAAAGTACTTTTATCTGGTTTACCACTCAGGCCCAGAATCTTGGATCTAATAGTGTGGCAGAATTTTAAAACTTTAAAAATATCTATGTAGCAATACCTGGAAAAGGTCTTTGTGAAGATGAGAAGAGGTCTTGTGGAGGATGACTAATCTCAACCCTTTTATGTTGTATATATTTCAACATACATTAATTTTGGGGGGGGTAGGGATCAAACTCAGGGCCTTAGTGCTTGCTAGGCAAGTGCTCTACCACTTGAACTAAATCCCCAACCCCAATATACATTAATTTAAAAACAAATATATAAACTACCAAAGGTACATAGTAGGGGGCTCTGGTAACAATTTCCAGTTCTTTATCATTAAGGAATTTATGAATCCCTTGGTCATGATTAACAAAGAAATAGTTTTTACTCTATGTTAGCTCTATTTTCTAAGGCTGCTGATCTTCACCTATACATGAAGGTGCTCTTGTCTGCATGAGGATACATCTTTTGTCGGAATCCTAATTCCACATGAAGAAAGTTCTTAATCTGTATTTTTGGAAATGCTCAGAGCTCATTTCAAGAAACTGGTTTCTCTGCTTTCTTGCTCAACCCAGGCTGACTTTGGTCGGTTTATTTTAGCACTGTACAAACATATTGCACCCTCTTGCAGGCTCTGACTGGCATCTGTGTTCTCTGTGGCTGTAGACACTTCCTCTGTCTGCTGGTGCTCTGGTTGACTAGGGCAAGGGAAGGGGGCTTACTCTGCACTCTGGCATGAAGAGTAACTTCAAGTGACAAATGGATCACTGGTGGTACTCCTTGTGGGATACCATTAAATATCCTTTGGTTGCAAGGGTTTAGAGTATTACTTTCTAATATTTCCTACCCACTACCTTAAATTCTATACTTTTGAAACAAATTAATCTTACTTGATAGCCATAAACATGTTATGAGGATAGGAAGGAAAGTTATGGTCCATTTCATCGATGAGGAAGTTCAGATCACAGACACTAGGTCAGAGTAACGAGGTCATAAAACTATTTCGTGTTAGATTTTGGAGGAATAAAAACATAACCACTGCACAGATCTATGTGTAATTTAAAATTGTTTTATTGGTTTTTGGTTTTGGGGGATTTTGTTTTGTTTTGTTTTTTTCTTTTTTTGGTTTTTTGAGACAGGGTCTTGCTATGTAGTTCAGGCTGGTTTTAAAATCACTATGTAGCCCAGGCTGGCCTCAAACTCAAGGCGATCCTCCTGCCTCTGTCTCCCAAGTGCTGGGATTACAGGCATGTGCCACCACGCCCAGCCTTAAAATTGTATTATTGTATAAGAAGAGTACCTATCAAAGTTAAGAAGTAATTGACAAAGCGAAAAATATTCCCAGAATGTATAATTGGGAATGATTAAGATCAGTATGTTAGGAAATTTTGTGAATCACTAAAAGTACTGTTGTAACAGAAAAATAGGTAACGCATAAAAGAACAAATAAAATGGCCAACAAATATATGAAGTAATGTCTATAATGAGTGCAAATTAAAATGACAATTTAGTGGACATTTTATCTACGCATTATTCCTTCTTCTCTTACTAGAAAACATCTTTTTCCCACACTGCAAGGATGTGACCGGGTGTGGGATGATGATATTTGTAATCATTATCTATTCTTTTTCTGAGCACAATAGCCCTCTTTTCTCTCTCTCTGATACTCTCCTCCTCCCTGTTAGGCTGTGGAATCTGGTAGGCTAATCCCCACCTCGACAGGGGTGCACACAATCTAAATCTAACCAGACTGTATCACTCCTCTGATGCAACAATCGGCTCAGAGATAAACATGACAGGGAAGACAGGTCATCCCAAACCTTTCTCAGAACCTTTGCTGGATTGATTGAAAAGTACAGGGAGCTGTCAAAAAAAAAACAAAAAAACCCATGACTCAAAATAAACCTCTCCTGGCTGGGTGTGGTTACCTTTCCTAGCTGGGACACCTGTAATCCCAGCATTTATGAGGCTGAGGCAGGAGGATCAAAACCAGCCTGGGCTGCATAGTGACTTCAAGGCCAGCCTGAAGTACATAGCAAGACTCTGTCTCAAAAATAATCTAAATAAATAAATAAATAAACCTCTCTTCCTTAGTATTGTAGATTTCCAATTTTGTCCCAATGTCAAGAAAGCAGCTAAGAGAGTATACGAGAGTTCTCTGTACTTTTCAATCAATCTACTTTCCCATTGCTGGGAAGTAACACCCAGTTCCCACAACCTAAGGCAGGAGAAGTTTAATTTAGCTCATAGTTTCAGGAGATTTAGTCAACAGTCAGCTGGCTCCAAGGGGGATGGTTCATGGTGGAAGGGCATGGAAGAGCAAAGCTGCTTAGTTTACAGCGGCTGAGAAGCCGAATAGAACAGTGCCAGAGATTAGGAGCCTGGACTAGATATAGATAGAACCCAAGGCCACATATCCATAACCCATCCTGACACACCCAGAAGTGCTTTTCTAATCCCCTCGGTGGCTCTTGAGCCAATTCAACACAATCAAGCTTAGCTGCTACAATATTCAACTCAATTTTTCAGTTAATACAAAAATATATGAGAAATAAAGTCAAAAGGAAGGAAGGGAGAAACAGAATTATACATTGTATGCCTAGCAATTCTTAAATTATTAAATACTCATATGGAGGGAAAAAGAAACAAGGATGCAAGGATGTAAATCAAATAATTGGATAAGATGGTGGCACAGAGTCTGGCAGCATATCACAGTTTTCCTAGGACCTAGATTTGCAACACCTGGAAAAAAACAACTTAGTGAAGAGAAAAGGAAGGAAGAAAAGCTCTGGGAATTAAGAAAGAGCTGATAAGCAAACTAGAATCACAGAGAAACTGGAGAATCTGAAGACAACATAGAGAAAAGGAACCAGGCTGGAATGCTAACCCCAGCTTCCGGGGGTGAGGACCTGACTCCAGAACACAAGGTAGTCCTGAAGAGGGTCAGCAGCCCCAAGAAGAAACAACAGACTGGGCCAGCAGCACTGTCCCCAAAAGAAACCCACAGTTACTTATAAACTGAAAAAATAGCATGATTTTATTTGGTTTGGTTTGGTTTGGTTTGGTTCAGTTGGTTGTTTGTTTGTTTTGTTTTGTTTTGTGATGTTTTGTTTTGTTTTGAGACAGGATCTTACTATGTAGTTCAGGTTGTCCTTGAACTCACTATGTAGCCCAGGGTGGCCTCAAACTTCAGTGATCCTCCTGCCTCAGCCTCTAGCATCGGGTTTTATTCTGAAAGTAACTCCTTCTGTATTGAACTCAAGAAGAAACTCATTGCAGTGGCTGCCATATTTGAAAGATATTAATCAGGAGCCATTCTAGTATGAGGTTAATTAATTAAGACTGATCTACTCCAGGAATCAGAAGTCACAGAACAACTACACTCTAGAGCTCTGGGGTCACCCTACCACCGTGACTGGGTTGAAGACAGCCACAAGAGAGTGTCACAGGGGTTGGGGATTTAGCTCAGTGGTAGAGCACTTGGCTAGCAAGCACAAGGCCCTGAGTTCCATCCCCAGCAACATTCCCCCCAAGAAAGAGACAGTCACAAAGAGGATGGGACCTAGACATAGACCCCTTGAGCAATTCAAGCTCAGGCCAAGATATTTCACTGCTACTCTGCTGTTATTGTTGAATTGTATTGCTAATGGTGGTATAGTTGTTGCATTTAGTATGTACTATATGTCTATATTTGATTTGCCTTTGTGTCTAGATTATTGCAGATCTTTTTTCTATTTTTAAGGGTGGCACGATGGTAGCTTTTATTTGGTTCTTATGTATATCACTATCTGGTTTGCTTTTGACACTACTGTTGTTACTGATTTCTTTGCTAATGACGGTGATTGCATAGTTGTTGTTATTAATTGGTTTTTACCGTATGCCAATATCTAGTTTGTCTTTGTATCAGCAATAATACTGTAGTTCATATTCAGATAATTGGGCGTGGGGCCAATTTCACTACACCCTCCTCCCCATATTAATGGCAATGGTCAGATCCTGGGACAGAGGCAAAAGCCTATAGTTAGTCATGCCCAGAGCACATCACTGGAAAGTAGACACTAAGGAAAGAGATCTCCATACTAGCAACAAAGTGTTTCCACTTTAATTGACCCTCAACCCTCAGCACACATACAAAAAAATAGAAACACGAGACAGTGCAGCAACAAAATGCCTGCAAAAACACCTAACAACCCCAAAGCTTATGCATGGAGCATTGATGATGAGGAAATCAAAAGCCAAACCACTGGCAAAATCACAACGGACACCACAGAAATCCAGAAGATTATTAGTAACTACTTCAAAAACCTGTACTCTAATAAATCGGAGAATCTGGAAGAACTAGATAAATTCCTAGATACATATATCCCAAAACTGAACCAAGAAGATAGAAAAACCTTGAATAGTCCAATAACAAGCAATGAAATTGAGGCAGAAAAAAAAACCAAAAAACTACAAACTAAAAAAAAAAAAAAAAAAACCCTATAAACTAAGAAAAGCCCAAGACCTGATGGACTCACCACTGAATTCTATAAGAACTTCATGAACGATCTAATGCCAATACTCCTCAAATTCTTTAATTAAATCGAAAGGGATGATGTACTTCAAACTCATTCCTGGAAGCTAGCATTACTTTGATTCAAATCCCAAACACTCAACTAAAGAAGAAAACTATAGGCTAATCTCTTTAATGAGTGTAAATGCAAAAATCCTCAACAGGATATTGGCAAACAGAATGCAACAAATATTTTAAAAGATCGTATGTCATGACCAAATAGGCTTCATTCCAGGAATGCAAAGGTGGTTCATACACAAATTAATAAATACAATGCATCACAGAAAAAGAAGGACAAAAATCACACGATCACCTCAATAGATGCAGAAAAAAGCCTTTGATAAAATCCAATATTCATTCATGATAAAAAAAATACCCTGAAAAAAATAGATACAGAAGGACTTTATCTCAATCTGATAAAAGCCATTTGACGAGCTTACTGCCAGCATTATATTAAAAGGGGGAAAATTGAAAGTTTTCACTCTAAAATCAGGAACAAGATAGGAATGATCACTATCACAATTCCTTTCCTATGTAGTACTCAATACATTAGCCAGAGCAATCAGGTAACAGAAGGAAATAAAAGGGGTGTGTATAAGAAAGGAAGAAGTTGAAAAATCTTTATTTGCAGATGACATAATCCTTTACATAGAATTCCTAAAAAATCCCACCAAAAAACTTTTAGAATTAATAACCAAATTCAGTAGCATTTTGAATCACTTTCCAATCATGGGGACAAGATACTTGACACACTTACAATTTAAAGAATGAAGGGTTTAATTTGGCTCACAGTTCAGGGGATTCAGGCCATGCATGATCTGATCTGCTGACTCAAACCCAGAAACATAATGGCACATGGGCTCACGGGCTTGGCAGAGGAAAGCTTCTCATCTCATGGTGGCCAGGAAGCAGAGAGAGAAGGGAGGAGGAGGGGAGGAAGATATATTCGGCAAAAGTGTGCCCCAGGTGACACACCTCTTCCAACGAGTTTCCACCTTCACACTGCAGAGTCACCTATAATCTCATCAATGGATTAATCCACTGATGAGTATAGCACCCCCATGATCCAGTCGCCTTCCAAAAGAGCCACTTCTGAACATGAGATGTTGGGGAACATTCTGGACCTGAAACATCATAGTCCCTCAACTCTATTTCTCTACATACCCACAAAGTTTTCTGAGTTGACCTCCCAATTAATTTAAATCCTTCCTCATTCTCCTATTCTACTGCTGCAATCCTTGCCCAGGACTCATCCTTTCTTAAATACACTATTATAAGTACATCTTTTTTCTAATCTTACTTATATCCAGCCACTGATGGCTCTGAGGTATAAAAATAGAATCTAGTGGAGCTAGAGTTGGAACTGTATCTAGGATCATTTAAAACCAAAAAAAGGACTGGAGATGTAGCTTAGTGATATAGTGCTTGCCTAGCATGTGCAAGGTCCTGGGTTTGATCCCTAGCGCTGCAAAAATACCAGAAACTCAAAGAGAAAAGAGATAAGAACTAACCGATAGAGCATTAAAAAAACACTTTTTTTTTTTTTTAGCACTTTTGCTATTTACCTTTGTGAACCTAAATACATGTTTCTGCTACAATTTTTTCAACTCTTTTCCTTTGGAGAAATTATACATTGGCTTCTGATTACTATGGAAGATGAGGATTTAGCATTCTTCCTCTGTGCTCCACCTCAGGACACAGGTTCTTTCCCCTAACCTCCAGCAAAAGTATATTACAAATGTACTAAAGCAATAGTCAGAACTTTGTTTTTTCACTTGATAAATACTTCTTTGAGTTCCTTTGAAATTTTTAATTACGGCACATAATAACACTCTTTATACCTTCAGTTATCCAGGCAGGCCCTGTGGGTGTTGCTTTTTGAGAACATAATAGAGTTTCATTGCCTATTTTAAAGTAGAAAAATCTATTTTAGGCCAATCAACAATTATGTCAGTGCTCATTATGTTCAAGGCAGTGTAAAGGAAACAAAGGTATCTAAAACAGCATTCTTACCTGTAAAACACCAAAATCCGTATGATGACATAAGGCAAATGCTATACAAGGGAAACTTTAACAAGTCTATACCAGGGCTGCCTGATAGATCCCACATGAGTCAGAGAAAAAGTCCCTAAACACAGGGCTGACTCAGGACAATGTGATAGAGAAGATGAGTAAGGCTGAGAGGGATCCCATAAGGTACAAAGGGAGATAGGGCGAAAGCAAGAAGAAGAGAACTCTGGGCAGGAGAAGATCAACTTAGAAAAGGTAGGAAGGAGCAAATGTGTTTTTAGGGATGCCAAGTAACCGAGTTTGACTGTAAAAGAACTTCATGGAGAAGAACAATAGGAAATAAACGAGCACAGCAGATGAGAGTGGAGTGTAAATAGGCTTGAAGGCCGAGATGAGAATTCCAGACATTTTTTCATCGGGGGCTCTATTCAAGGTTATTAGGCAGGATGCAGAAATATACAGATTTTTTTATAGTTACATGTCTGTGGGGGGAAAAACTGAATTATTAGATGATCTAATGAACATTTTAAAGAAATACTAGTAAGATAAAATTCTTATGTTGCAAAATAGTAATAAACTAAAAAACAAGGACATTATTAAATGTAAGTACATTGTTAATAACATACTGATTTAACTAGTTAAGTGTTATTCAAGGTACATTAACTATTCGTAAAGTAGTTTACCACCTCTCTACTTCAGCAACTGAGCTAGATACTGGGAAAAAAGATAAATAAGAATTACCACTAGTTCTTTGCTGTGAGGAGTTCATAATACAATGCTATCAAAAATTTTCCTAACCACATGTGGCATTATTCCATGATTTTCCTAGTTCTCTCATTATCCACCTAAGAACACTAACATAAATTCAAGAGTGTCATCTATGCCCCAGTCTGTATTTAAATTTTCCCAGTGAGCACCACCAGCATCTGAGGTCCTCTCGCATTGGCTGGACATGGAGGCAGAAGAGGGCAGTGCAAGCTAAGTAACTGACTGTGTAAATCAAGCCTGCTGTGTGGGCAGACTTTTGCTGATTCTTATGTATTCCTTTCCTAATAAATAATACTATGAAATGGTTGACAGCAACCAGACTTCTTGCCTACGTGATCATGATTGTTACTTGTGCTTTAAGCAAATCCATAAGATGAAAATCAAATCTGCATTGTTGCTAAGTATGATTTACATTTAGTCCTTAGAAAGATTGTCTTTACAAGGATACATTCTCCAGGCTCTGTAAACCATTCTTTTTTTTTTTTTTTTTCTTTTTGTAAACCATTCTTATATTTAGGGAACAGGCAACATTATTTACTGGGTCCCCTTTCACCTAGAAAATCGAATTTGGTGTTTGTTTTAGAAGTGTTTATGCAACAGGATCTAGGTGGGTGTGAGAGCATATTCTGTCCAAATTGTGCCTTTGGTTGGGTGGAGGCTGCACTTACCCGCAGGACTCTGGAGCCTCGTGTCAACTTCTTGACTGCAGACCAGCCTCTCCTAACATGTTTGTGTAGTGTCAACTACTTGAATGCAGACCAGCCTCTCCTAACATGTTTGTGTCAGTAGTTCATGATAGGTCCATGAGTGCATGCATACATGTGTGTGTGTGTGTGTGTGTATGTGTGTGGTGCCTTTAATCCTCCTATGACCATTACTCCTTGCTCTCACTCTATTTACTGCTGATTGCTCCAGCAACGCCTGTTCTCTGTAAACGTAAGACTTCGCTTTCTCTTGAAACACCCCACTGGGATTTGTCTCAGGGAAACATTCTAGGTCAGCTGTAGGAGTTAAAATCTTGGCAGCTCACAAACAAAATGTAATTGAACAAAGAGAGACAGGTGTGGTGTCCTCAGAGCTCCAGGGAGAATGGGAAGTGAAGATAATGTGTCAGCTTCACAGGGCTTGCCATCGCTGTAGTCTTGGATACTTATCGGTCGGCCCTCAGGAGAGACTCACTCAGGAGCTGACCCCTGGCTTCCCCCGTGGACCACCATCTGTGCTCGCCTCAGTAAAAGACCCTCTTGCTGGAAGCCATGGCGGCTATTGCCAAGATAACACAGCACTCAATTTGTAGTTCACTCTGTGATGTCCCTGAGAGGATAATGGTTATTTATCAGTCCATGAACTTGGGTTTTGCCTACAAGACCATGAATGTCAACCCACAACTCAATTACTACAAATTTGTCAGTTCTGGAAAATGTGTAGATTTAGGTTGCAAAATATATAAAACAAGCTTACAGACATGACAGGTCATGATAATGCAAAACCAAGCTTTAAAAAGTCATCCTATTTTAATAAAAATCATTTTGCTATAAAATAACTATGTATGTGTACAAATTATGTATTCTGACATTAGACAGAAAAAATGAACATTGATTCGTGTTTCAAATTCAGCTCCATCATTAGAGATTTTTTAAATGTTATGTCCTTACACCTAGTTACTGTTATTTATATTTGAGTCAAAGTTAGAATTCAGGGAGAGCAGCCTCCAGCTGGGCCAAGCAGAGTTGGAGTGCAGGAGGGTGTGGGAGGCTCTTGCCATGCCTCGGGGGAACCAAGCAGAAATTTGAAATGTGCTTGCGACTGTGACTGCCCAAGCGAGATTCCTGGAAGATGAGCGACACGTGGCCTCCTCATCCTGTTGCCTCAGCTGACAGAGCTGAGAGGCAGCCAACTGTTAGTCACGACAGCGGGGCAGCCCAGGTCATTCAGTGGCCAGTCGCCCACCCCTGGTGCGGAAGGGTGACTCGGGACAGACAGCCGTGCATCTTACAAGACGGTCTGACATGTAAAAGCACAGGCAGATAGCTGGTCAAAAATGGGAATTCTCTCCTGCCCCATGTATACTTGATAATTCAGCGTTTATAATAATAAACACATCATACTGTTTTTCTTTTTTGATGGGTTTCATTTGAGATAGAATTTATCAGAATTCCAAGACTTAAAGGGTACAGATTACAACAGTACCACAGACAGAATTGAAGCTACATGTTTGAAGTCGGCTCAAAATACTGATATCAATGAGTATAACATAAAATTCATAACCTGCCACTATCAAGAGGATATGATTAATGTAAAAAGTGTTTAAGATGATCACTGCTCAAGAAAAATTGAAATGTTCTGAAATCATATGAAACACATTTGAAATTCAATAGAACTTTTCTCAAATTTGACAAACCTGTACTTTGCATGGTAAAAAGTGTAAGAAATTTTTGTTTGTTTTTTGAGACGGGGTCTTGCTATACAGTTCAGGTTGACTTTTTTTTGTTTTTTGTTTGTTTGTTTGTTTTTTGAAACAGAGTCTCACTAGGTAGTTCAGGCTGACCTTGGAGGACTCACTATGTAGCCCAGGGCGCCCTTGAACTCACAGCAATCCTCCTGCCTCAGCCTTCCAAATGCTAGGATTACAGCTGTGTGCCACCACGCCTGGCTCAGGCTGGTTTTAAACTCAATATGTAGCCCAGAGTGGCCTTGAATTCATGGTGATCCTCCTGCCTCAGCCTCCCAGTTACTGGAATTATAGGTGTGTGCCATCTTGCCCAGCTAAAGGAAAGTTTCTAAAACTACCAAATCAAAGCAAACTTCGATCAAATATGGAAGAAAAAAACACTGAGTCATACATGGTGGTGCCTGCCAATAATCCCAGCCGAGGCAGGAAGATCACAAGTTTGAATCCTGCCTGAGCAATTTAGTGAGACCTTGGCTCAAAATAAAATAAATTTTAAAAAGACCTGAGTTTGTAACTCAGTGGTAGAGTGCTTGTCTTGCACACATGTATAAGACCCTGGGTTCAATCCCCAGTACCACAAAAAGGGAGGGGGGGCACTTTACCACTAAGCTACATCTCCCCCGCTAAAATGGAGAATATAAGTACATTGAAAAGCAGTTCCAAGTAAGCATAGGTTATATTAGCTTTGTACACAAAGAAAAAAAATTAGTGAAAACCGTATTTATTTATATGTGTATGCATGTTTAATAAAATTAAATACTGTCTTATTTCCAAATAACACTTATCTAGAAACCCCAGTTCAGGTTTACAGCTAAGTAAAAATAGTTCAGCCTTCATGCTCACAACAGTAAAATTCAGACAACTCCTAGGACTCAGTGTGACGATTGTACAGGTGTTACGTCTTTCACCCTACGTGGGGTTGGGGTTGTGTTTGACCACTCTGACGGGCTCCTCATCTGCCCACCGCATCACTCCAGGCCTAGCCACTGCTTTTCTCCTTCCCCGATCCATCTCCAGGCCCCATATTTCAAAGTCCCTTCTCCAGAGCACTTGTCTTTTTTCCCCCTTGCTGCTTCTGGAAAATTCAACCTAAATCCTCCAATTGTTTAGTTAGAGCACAAGACTAGATGACTGGCTCCTCTTTCTACCACTAACTACAGTGTGGCCTTTCGTGGGTATTACAACCTTGCTAAACCATCAATTGCAAAATTAGGAAACCGAAACAGACGCATTACCTACAATTGCTACTGACACAAGTAATGCATGCATGTATGCTCCATACACATTTCAGATAAAACATGAGTAAGTTTGAAGTTCCTTTTGGGCTTCCCCCACTCTTCTCTCAATCCCAGTCCCTTTTCAACCTCTCTTTGTTTTTTGGGGAGGGGGGTTTTCCCCTCCGTTTGCTATAGAATGCTTTCCTTATATTTACATAAACTCCCTTCCAGATTTAATATTTTACAGGTAAACAACTAAGCAGGCTTTCTGTGAAGAAAAAGAATTTAGCTTGTGTTCAAATGTCTAGTCTTCCAGATGGAAACATTTTTACTTTTGGCCTTAGTAAATGCTTAAAAAGGAATGTAAAATCAAAACATTTTTTAAATGTAGAATTCACAGTATCTGCTACAAAGAACTCACAACACACAAATGTTAATAAAAAGAAAAAATGTCAATACAAGTAATATATTTAAAAATCTTTAGTTATATAAAAATCTATTAAAAAGGAAGTTTCTGGAGGTAGGTATTATGTCATTTAATTATTAGGAATTATTTTTAGCACCCCCATTACTAACTCTATTAATCACTGAATTAGTCAGCCAGCCGTACACTGTCCACCAACACTTCATCATGAATAGCAAGTTGAATCTAGGGCTGCTTTTTAGGCAAATTAACAATGCTACTTCCTACAGTGATCCAACGACTAGGACCAATGAAAAACTGGAAAGAATAGGTCACTGTAATGGTTGCCTTTCTATATCAACTTGGCTGGTACCCAGTGTCCAGACCCACAGTCAGACATTATTCTGGATGTTTCTGTGAGGTTATTTTGAATGGTATTAAGATTTAAACCAGGTGTGGTGGTGCACACCTTTGATCCCAGCATTTGGGAGGCTGAGGCAGGAGGACTGCTTCGAGTTTGAGGCCATCCTGGGCTACATAGTGAGTTCAAAACCAGCCTGGGCTACATAGTGAGACCTTGTCTCAAAACATTTTTCTAGGCAAGTGAATTTTGAGTGAAGTATATTGTCTTCTATACTGTGGTGGGCCTCATCCAATTAGCCAAAGTCCTGGGTTAAACAAAGCACTGAACTTTCCTGAGCAAAAGAATTTGGCTTCGGACTTTGTAGCATTGTCTCATCATTGGGTGTCAACCTGCTGGCCCAGACTTGGGGCTCACCAGTCTCCACATGAGCCAATTCCTTAAAATAAACCTTCTTGATTATATAAACATCTATTGGCTCTATTTCCAACTAAAACAGCTACACATACAGTCACATACTACATATCAACGTTTTGGTCAATCACAGACTACATATATGGAGGTATCCCATTAAGATTATCTATTTAAAGAGCAAAATAAAAAACCAGTGTTAAGAAACAGGAAGGTAGATTCTGGTGAAGGAGGGAGAAGGGAGGCTAAGGAGAAGGAGGATTAAAAAGGATCAAAATGCCATATTTTTATGTATCAAACCCCCAAGCCAAATGTCATCACTATGTATGGCAGACATATACCAATAAAAATTTTTTAAAATATTGTAATGGAGCTGAAAAATTCCTACTGCCTAGTGACATTGTAGCCATCATAACTTTGCAGCAAAATGCATTATTTGGGTGTCCCTAATGATTCTATTAGAAACTTCCTGCATCGCAGTTCACATAAGTACATAAAACATGCAGTTGTGTACTGTACATAATTCTTGATAATGACAATAAACTATGATGTTACTAGTTAAGGCACTTACTGTACTATACTTTTTATTGTGCTTCTATAAACATTCATACACAAGCTTTTGTATTTTCATTTTTTGGGGGTACATACCAAGTGTCAACTTGTTGAGTCACATGGCAACTCCATGTCTTGCCTCTCAAGGAAATGCAAAACTATTTCCAAAGGAGTTGTGTCATTTTACATTCCCCCCAACAGGGCTAAGGGCTCTGATTTCTCCACATCCACACCAATACTTCTTATTGTCCATTTCTAGTCCATCTGTCCTAGTGTGAAAGGCTTTATTTTTGTAGTTTTATCATTTTCTGATGACTCATGGCATCAAGCATCTTTTCATGTGCTTATTGGACATTCATAAATCTTTTTTACAAAGAAACGTCTATTCAGACCTTTTGCCAATCTTTCAATCATGGCTTTATTAAGTATTTGTAATAGTTCTTTATATATTCTGTATATAAGATCTTTGTCAGATTATAAGGTTTGCAAAAATTTCCTCCCATTCCATGAATTCTGTTTTCACTTTTGGGAGGGCTGCTGGGGATCAAACCTGGGGCCCTGCGCTTGCTAGGCAAGCACCCTACCACTTGAGATAAATCCCTAACCCCCTGTCTTCACTTTCTTGATAATGTCCTTTGAAACACAAAAGTTTTTAATTTTGATGAAATCCAATTTATTAATTTTTTTTATTTTGTTGCTTGTGCTTTTGGTATCACACCTAAGAAAGCATTGCCTATTCCAAGGTCACAAAGACTACAGATACAGATATATAGCTATCTATAGATGTAATTTTAAGGGTTTTATACTTGTAGCTCTCATAGGTTTTTGACTATTCTTAACATTTTTTAAAAAATATGATTTGCTGTAAATGAGTCTTTAGCCTTTTCAGGAAGATACCTAGAAGTAGAATAGCTGGGTCAAGTGGAATTTCTATTGTTAGTTTTTTTGAGGAGTCTACAGACTGATTTCCATGTTTACAGCAACAGAACTCATAATAGCTAAACTTTGGAAGCTCATCTTGGAATAGCCTATATGTCCATCAACAGATGACTGGATAAAGAAAATATGGTATTTATACACGGTGGAGTACTACTCTGCCATAAAGAAGGATAAGCTTGAGGCATTTGTAGGAAAATGGATGCACATTGAGACCATAATATTAAGTGAAATAAAGACATGCAAGCTTAAATATTGCATGGCTTCTCTCATATAAGAAACCAAAAATATAAATAAAGAACAAAATAAAAATAGGTAATAGGAAATAGAGAGACAGATCTTTTGCAAAAGAGAAGAGGACCAAGATGTGGAGGGTTGGAGAGGCAGGGAAAGAAGATGTAAAAAGAATTAAGATGTGTTATTTACATGTACAAACTCCCCACAAGGAATGTAATCATTATTTACTGCAAACAGGTACCAATAAAAATAAAAATTTAATCTAAAAAAATGTGATTTGCATACCTTTTAGTTCAAGAGTATGTCAATATGATTCAGGTCTTTTTTCTTTTTTCAGTTCTGGGGATTGAACACAGGGCCTCAAACATGCTAGGCAAGGACTAGGCGAGTACTTGCTTAGGCAAGAACTACATCCCCAGCCCATTTTCTTTTCTTTTCTTTTTTCTTTTTTGGTACTGGGGATTAAACCCAGGGCCTTCTCACTGAACCATTCTCCAGACCCTTTTATTTTGTTTTATTTTATTTTTTATTTTGAGTCAGGGTCTTACAAAGTCACTAAATTGCCCAGGTTGGGTTCAAACTTGTAATACACATGACTCAGGCTCTCAAGTAGCTGGGATTACAAGAGTGCACCACCAAGCCCCAATTTAAATTAACTTCTACATATGGTGTGATGTAGGAATCCAAATTTATTCTTTTGTGTATAGACATCCAGTTGTCCTAGCACCATTTGTTAAAAATACTACTCTTCCCCTATTTGAATTGTCAAAAATCAACTATCCATAAATTAAGAATTTATTTCTGGAGTCTCAATTTTATTCTATTGATTCAAATGTTTCACTTTTTGCTAATATTACATGGTTGAGTAATACAGATTTGTAATAAGACTTATTTGTTCGTTTGTTTGTTTGAGACAGTGTCTTGCTATGTAGCCCAGGCTGGCCTCAGATTTGCAGTGATCCATCTGCCTCAGCCTCTCAAGCTGGGATTAGAGGCATGCACCACCATATCTGGCTTGTAATAAGTCTTAAAATCAGAAAGTGTGAGTCTTCAAACTGCGTCTTTTAAAAGACTGGGCATGTGTGAGGTCCTAGGTGCAATCCCTAGCATTCCAAAAAAATTTAAAAAGGAGGAGGAAGAGGAGAAGATATTGTTTTCCACATGAGTTTTAGGACTAGTTTCAATTTCCATATTCAAGAAAGGCAGCTGGGATTGATTTATTTATTTTTGGTACTGCGTATTGAACCCAGAGTCTTATGCATGCCAGACAAGTGCTCTACCACTGAGCTACGTTCCCAATTCTTCCTAAATTTTAAGACTGGTCTCATTAGGTTGCCCATGTTGGCCTTGAACTTGCCTTCCATCTGCTTCAGCCTCTCAAATAGCTAGAATTATAGGCATACACCCTCACACCTGGCTGCAGCCTGGATTTCAACAGAGACTGCACAGATTCTGTAGATAAATTTGTAAAATATTGACATGTTAGCATTATAATCTTTTGATTCATAAGCATAGTATATCTTTCCATTTGTTTAGGTGTTCTTAATTTTTTTTGACAATGTTTTATACCTTTCAGATATAAGGTTGCGCTTCTTGCCAGGTGTGGTGGCACATGCCTGTAATCCCAGCACTCCGGAGGCTGAGGCAGGAGGAGCACCATGAGTTCAAAGCCAATTTGAACAACATAGTGAAACGCTGTCTCAAAAAAAATAAAAAATTGAAAAGGTTACATTTCTTTTGTTAAAATTTTTTTCTAAGTATTTTAATTCCTTTTGATCCTATTGTATATGGAATTGTTTTTATTATTTTTAGATTATTCATTGGTAGTTGCAGAAATACAATTTATTTTTGCATATTGACCTTGTATACTCTAAACTTGCTTTATTAGATCTAAGACTTTTTGCAGATTCCTTTAGATTTTCTACATCTAAGCTTATTTTATTTTCTAGTCTGGATGTTTATTTCCTTTTCTTTTTCTTTCTTTTTTTTTTTTTTGAGGGGCTGAGCCAGAACTCAACGGAGATTTATCAATTCTATGCTCTTTTTATTATACATCCTAATTTAATTAGTCTTCATTTTATTTCCTTTTCTTGCCTGACTAGAACATCTAGCACAATATTGAATAGAGGTGATGAAAGCAGATATCCTTGTCTTGTCCCTAATCTTAGGGGAAAGCTTCCAGTCTTTCGCCATTGAGTATGACATCATCTGTGGGTTTTTCACAGATGCCTCTAATTAGGTTGAGACAATTCCTTTATATTCCTAATTTATCACATTTTATTATCATGAAATGGTGTTGAATTTGTCAAAGAATTACTTTTGAAAGTAACCTGAATTATATTTTATTTTCATTTAGCTATCCCCTAAAGTTAGATTGTACCTTAAAAGTAAGTAGGGCTCAATGTACCAATACATGGTCTTGGTAAAAAAAATTAAAAAATTAAAAAATAAATAAATAAAAATTTTAAAAAAATTTTTAAATTTTAAAAAATAAGTAGGGTTATTCACAGAGTTTAATTGGTGCAGTATTCACAGAGTTTAATTGGTGCAGTCTTCACCAACATGTGTTGAATCATGTTGGGGTTAACGTTAACAATACTTAAAAGAGCTAAGTAAGTAGGGGGAAATCCTCTTTTCTAGAAGCACAATATAAAATGCAGAGGAATATCAGATAGTTCAGTGTGAAACTCATCTTTATAAAAGCACTTACTCAGTATTCAACTTCAATTTAAATCACTGCAGTGATTTAACTCTAACTAAGATTTCCAAATCTTCATTACAAAACATTTTGTCAATTATGACTGTACTATGGCAGAGGAGATCCAGAGCAGGTTCCAAATGTATCTTTTTCTTCAGAAGTAAAACATAACATTTTTAATTTAAACTTACACCCATGGAAGTATTCTGTGCTGCTGGGCTTGGTGGCACATGCCTGTAATCCCAGTGTTTGGGAGGCTAAAGCAGGAAGATACTACAAGTTCAAGGCCAGCCAGGGCTAAATAGTGAGTTCAAGGCCAACCTGAAAAGAAAGCCCCCCCAGAGACTCATGTGTTTGGAAGGTGATCGGATGATGGGCCTGTGGCTGACTTGCTGCAGGAGGTGGGCTCCTGTTGGAAGAGGAAAATCACCGTGGGAGTGACCTAGAAGGGCGTCTCTCCCTTTCCAGTCCCTTGTTGCACTCACTGTGCTTGCCAGCACCTTGAGGTCAGCAGCTCTCCTCTGCCCTGGCCTTTCCGCCATGCTGCTGATGATGCAAGGAATGAACCTTTTTGGAGAACTAAAACGAACTTCTCCTCCTGCAAATAGTGAGTGTTGAGATTGAGTCCCAGAGATGAGGAAAGTGACTAAGACATGTGTTCCTCCTCAAAAAACCCCAAAATTTTAAAAAATCTTTCCTGGGTCAGAAAAATATCTCTACTTATTAAAACTGGCCAGATCTGCTTAAAATTACCCCCGAAATGATCATACTGTATTCTTTCTACACATAGCATATATAATGTTTTATCAATTAAACATAGATATTCAAAATAAAATTTCATTATGCCACCTGAAATGGCTATATGAATAAATATATTCACCTGTAGCCTTTTTCTCGAATATCCTGTGTAAGATGATTTATTAATCACTACTATCCAGAGTATCAGTTAAAATGCTTCAGGGGCAATCCACTCAGGACCCCTCCTGTCTCTCAGGAGCGATTCCTATTTCCCAATAAGCTTTTCCTACGCTCAACCTCCTTTGTCCTTTGGAATTCATTCTTTGATTTCAGGGGACACAAATTTGGCACACCTGACATCTAGTAGGTTGGGAGTTATATTTCTCCTATATCATTTTGGAGGCCCCAGTGAGATAATTGGAAGGAGGTAAGAGTTTGCTTTTGTTTCATGGCACCTCAATATTTTCACTGGATTCTGGATTGTGACTTATTTAGGTAATCCAAAATTGTCATCCATTGTTTGCTGGCCACTTATGCCTTTTGTTGGTTGTTTGCACTTTGCACCATGTTAAACATTGATAGCGTGGGAGATTGTGATGTGGGTTTCCATGATGGAACATTTTTATTTTTGTATTCTTTACTTAACTTGTTTGGTTGTTATGAGATGGGTCTATTACAGACAGCTTTTAGAGTGGTTTTTGGCTGACAGCTTGCACAGGTGTGTCTGAGAATTCAGGATTCAACAAGAGGCTACAGGACAGATTTTGGAAGTTCTCTGTCAGAAATGGTTATTAGTGTGTCAGGATATGGTAATGTGCTTCTCTCTGCAATCCTGAAAATCTACTTTTCCCTCTTAATTGGAAGCTCCTGAGCTCCTAGAAAATGAGTGTTCATCTATAAGGGCACCAAAGATAGGGATTCCTTTATAGACTACATAACCCACATCCCTGGTTAAAAGGGAAATGGAATTCATGCTCTTCCAGGACGGCACACATGAGGGGTTTTGCCGACCTGGTGCTTGGGCAGAGGTTTCTCATGTGACAGGCAGGAAAGACCTTCATTCAAGTTCTTTGATTATTGGTTTAATTTTCTACTTGGCAATGCAGTTGGAGTCGATCATAGTTTTTGTCTTTGGAGGCATGTTTTGCTAAGGACTGGAGATCCACCTGGGAAAGCTTTTGGTCTTGATTGTCTTTGCACCTTTGAGATGATTAGGATTTAGTTCTCAGCTGGGTATGGTAACACATGCCTCTAATCCCAGCACACAGGAGGCTAAGCAGAAGGATTGCCATGAGTTTGAGGACAGCCTGGGCTACACAGTGAATTCAAGCCCAGCCTGAACTATGTAACTACATGACAAGACCTTGTTTCAAAAAAAAGAAAAAGGATTTAGTTTTTATGCCATGCATAGAGTCACTCTTCTGTCCCTTCTCCACTGCTCCACCCCTGAGAAATAACACAATTTACCACAACAGTATTTTGTCCAAGACAGTTCTCTTCTCTGTGGCTGCTAGATTCCAGGACCAGGTTTTTGGAATGGTGAGTTTCCCCCTCCCTGTGACCCCTCCCAAGTGAAGCTGACCTTCGCTTATCTCTGGGCCATATTCTTAAAAACTAGTCTAGATTTAATCCTCAAATTCAAAGAATAAATGTAAACTTTTTAGTACAAATTTATCAGCCTTTCTGCCCTTAAGGAGAACTGGAAATTATCTCCTTTCGTTTCCTTCTTCCTTCAAGAATACTGTTCCACAGGGCAGACTGACTGGTTTTTATAGCACAGAAAATTTCACTGATAGAACAAAAAACATTCCTAGGGACACGTATGAGTTTAATAACAGTTTTAAACAGAAACAAGTATTAAAGAATAGCCACAGCTCCAGTCCCCAAAGGATTCCCTCTCTCTCTCTCTCTCTCTCTCTCTCTTCCTCTCTCTCTCTCTCTCTCTCTCTCTCTTCTTTTTTTCTTTTTTCTTTTTGGTTTTGTTGTTGTTCTTTGAGACAGGGTCTCACTATGTAGTTCAGGCTGGCCTTAAATTCACTATATAGCCCAAGCTGGCCTGAAACGCACAGTGATCCTCCTGCCTTAGCCTTCCAAGCGCTGGAATTATACGTGTGCACCATCATGCCCAGCTTCTCTCTAGACCTTTAAAGTCTGTCCCTCTTGGGGGACCAGTTACAAGTCACTATTACAACAACAGTTTCAGCTACTAGCTACAGTTATAAAGCAACCATGGCTATCAAAACAACAAAGAGAAGCCTGTGTGGCTGGCTATTTCAATCAGATAAATCATCAGCTTAGGGTCCTTCTTAAAAACAGTCTTTCCTTTCACAGATGTAAAAGGATTTTTTTCCCTTCTGATTCTTATTGCAGGAGATCTCTGATAATTGATAGCCTATAAGAAAAGTTTTGACTAGTCTACAGTTACAAACCTAAAAATTGTAAAAGGGTTATTGTAGTTTAACTTGGCCAAATACATCTGGGTGTGCACTCTGATTTAAATGCAATTGTTGGGGTTGGGGATTTAGCTGAAGTGGTAGAGCACTTGCTTAGCAAGCACAAGGTCCTGAGTTCAATTCCCAGCACCCTAAGTAAATAAATAAATAAATAAATGTAATTGTCTTGCATATGTTTGTCCATCTGTCTGTTTAATGTTTGTTAATAACCAGTTAAAGCACTGTATCTGCTTTATTCAAGAAAAATATTTTTTTACCTCAACAATTTCTTTCTTCTTTTTTTTACTCTTTTGAGATGTCCAAGGAAAGACCATTTATATAGATTTCCATGGTAGCCAACCTTATTTAAAACATTAACAAATGAGGACTGATAGTCTCAAGGTTTACATAGGACTTACAAATAAAAGCCTTCAAGTTTGATGGTATAAGGGTTATATATGATTCATTGCTGTATATGTTTCTGTGTGTCCATTTTCAGGTATATGTTCTATTTTAGTTGGTATATAGATTAGTAGACACTAATGATATAACCCAAATGCCTTTGTTCACAGGGTTAACAAGATAAAAATAATGATATCTTTAAAGTTGGTAACATATATCCATCCAACTTGTTAGCTAGTTGAGATAATATCAAAAGATTGGTTTTATAAATGCAATGTCTATTGTTATTTTTCTACAATAATTTAAGAGGTTTTCCTTGGTTAAAGATAATATGTATAAGAATTTGGGGATTTATCTCAGTGGTAGAGCACTTGCCTGGCAAGTGCAAAGCCCTGAGTTCAATCTCCAGCACCTGAAAAAATAAAATAAAATAAAGAAAAGATATTATGTATAGCTTAAAGTTTTTAAATGTTATGATTTGGTTCTCATGACTCATTCTAAAGCAATTGTTAAGATATATTTAAATTGTCTATAATTAAAAGGATGTGGCTGGGGATTTGGCTCAGTGATAAGAGTGCTTGCCTAGCAAGCACAAGGCCCTGAGTTTCATCCTCAGCACCAAAAAAAAAAAAAAAAAAAGTTTAAGCTTTGTATGTCTAAAGCAAGGTTTTCTTAATACATTGAAATACTCTCGGTTAAATTTAGAAAACTAGATTTAAAGCAAAAGGTTTGGTTTGGGTTGGGGATTTAGCTGAAGTGGTAGAACGCTTGCCTAGCAAGCGGAAGGCCCTGAATTCAATCCCCAGCACCCCCCAAAAAAGCCAAACAAACATCCAACCAAAAGAGTTTAAAAAAATTTTTTTCAGTAATCACATCATGAAGGGTTAAGTAAACAACTATTATCTTAGTTTATGACATAACTTACATATTTGGGCATATATGTATGTGTACATCTCAAAACAAGCTATACTGTGAGTCCAAGCTTTAAAGTTAAGTTTATAGAGTTAAGACTACATAAGTTTAATACATACAAAGTAACAGATACTCTCTCTTGTACAATATATATTTAGACCTTAAACATAAAATGATTAAATCTTGACATCTCTTTAAATTTGGTCCTGACATTTAAACTTGATCTACAACTATTGGTTTTGATTAAACAAGCATTTTGTTATTGTATAAATGAGATACACTTGTGTACTGCATAATAAGTCTATTTGCAGTCATTAATACTGCTTCCTAAACTTACTAGAGGTTTAATTCTTGTCAGTACAGTTACACCTTGTAAAACCTGTTAAAGGAGTCTAAAATTTGTCATAACAGTAGGAACTAAATATGTAAAGATTTCTATATAGCTGTGATACCAATTATTGCTAGCCTCCTTGCATATTAAATGGTAAGTTTGTTTCCCAAGTGTACAGACCATCAAAGAAAAAACTAAAGGGCTGGGGATTTAGCTTAGTGGTTAGAGTGCTTGTCTTGCAAGCTCAAGGGCCTGAGTTTGACCCCCCGCACCAAAAAAAAAACAACAACAACAACAAAAAAACCTAAAAACATCTTATCACACTGGTGACTTCCAGCTAAAGTTATTTATGATGATAAACTTTTTTAGACTCAAGCTTCTGGCTTTCCCCAATTTGTGTCCCAGATATTTGTGATGAAATGTACATGCGAATCTACCATGAGACAGCACATGACATGATGTGCATACTTTTTCAAGGCTTGTGCTTTTTGATTGTTATGTGTGTGTCATATATGTGTTACATTTAGAGATCTCAAACACTGTGTGGTCCAGGCAATGTCACTCTAAAAACTAAAGGTTGGACATTCATAGCCTATAAAGTGCACCTATAGACTTCTTACATGGCACTGTATCAAAATATAACAAATTTGGATAAAGGTTTCTCTATGTCATTTAATGTCTTATAATTAGATAAAGATAACTGACTAGAAAGTTATTCTATACTAAGATGAAGGGTAAACTGTTTTGGAGATATAACAAAACCTAATAGTTCTAATACAATAATGTCATCATGATTGTTATGCTAAAATGTTATGTTTCCTTTTATCTCAAGTTTTCTCTGTAAAACTTTGGGGGGTGGTTGATGCTAGGGATTGAACTCAGAACCCTGCACTTTCAAGGCAAGCGCTCTACCACTGAGCTAAATCCCCAACCCCTAAAACTTTATAATAGTTATCTGTTAACATTCTGCATAGATTTAACTTCTAAGACAACCATGATTGCTTGAAAAAGTTCATCAGTAATACTCCCACTGTAATATTGACATAACTGATCTTCTCTTCTGGGTGTGCAAAAACTGAGGTTTGGTGACCTGAGCTAGAAAGATAAATGGGCTATGAAGACAGTCAATATTTTGGCCCTGGCCCTCCAAGAGCAACAAAGACCCAGGACATGAAAGGACCTTTTCTACAGAATCCTACAACTTTGGTGAGTTACCCAACCTCCTGAGCAGGGAGATTGTCACACCCCCAGAGGAGAGGAGTCAATCAGTGTACAGTGTGCTAAAAAGGAGGGTCACCAGTGAAAGAAACACCTCCCATGCTTCCACAAGAAACCACATGGTCAAGCAAGACCACGACCCATCTGGTCAGCTGACACTGACAGAGGAGCCCTGAAGTAATCCCTGAAGAGTTTCAACTGACCTTGATAGATAGCAAGAGGTTAATTTTGATTAACACAGGTCTCACTTGAACTTAGTCTTAAACACCCAGCAGAAAAGTATAACCAAAAGATGTATAAAAATATTACTGTAGTAATAAAGGCTAGATATAGAAAGGGGGCTCTAATCACCAACCCCTGGTGTCAGGTTCCATAGTCGACCACTGTTATGGTTCAATGTGGCTAGAAAACTACAGTGGAAGCTGTAACAGCTCAGCAAGAATCTTTAATAAATTTCTTAGCTAAAAGTGTCCTTCAAAACCACCAAATTCTCCATCTTCTTACAGCTGAAACTGGAGGGACTTGTGCACTAATAAGTGAAATCTGTTGTCTTTAGATAAATAATTCAGATCTGGTAAAAAAAAATCTTAAGAGAAATATCAGACTTATAGATAACCTCCATCAGCAGACAGGTCTAGGAGCCAGCCTATTACAATCACTATTCCAGTTCTTTAAGAGCAGCATCTAGACATGGCTCTTTCTCCCAGTTTGCCTTCGCATTCTAATGCTCATGCTTTGATTGTACATTCTTTAATCTCTTGGAAAAATTTTTTTATTCTTGCCTAGAGGATTCCAGACTCCAAGTGATCATGCAGATGGAACCAATGACAAATGTGTCAGACTCCTTTTCCAGGATGCACTACAGCAACCTTCTACAGGGACTTCATAACTAATAAACCCCAACGTGACTTCTATCCAAGGCCCATTAGATTAGCTTTCTGGAGAGGACACCTAACTTCAGTCTCCCTACACCAACCCTTCTCTGCTTGAAGCAACTAGATTGAAACTATATCCATTCTCCCCTAACTACAGTTAGACACCTCTTCAGAGAGAGGAATACTTTAGGCAGCTAAATTAGATAGACATTAGTATACAGTTAGAGAGGGACTAGGCTGTCAAGAAAGTCAGCAGAAAAACAAACACATAAGAATTGTGGCTGGAGAAGCATCTGAAGAAGGTAAGGCTTCAAGATAAAGTCACAATGACCAGACTTGTATATTTGTCTAAGAAGGGATAAGCAGAACTTGAAACTATACCATAATTAGTACCGCCCAGTCCATTAAACCCAGATAAGCATCAGACAACTGGGTGGGTGACCAGAATACTACTGAGACTCATTCTTTCCCAAAAATGTTCCTGTTCTAAGGGGCTGGGGCTTTATCTCAGTGATTAGAATGCTTGCCTTGCAAGCACAAGTCCCTGAGTTTGATTCCCAGCACACACACACATAAAAAAGTTCCTGTTTTAGAAGTCATAGATAAGCCAAGGTTAATAATGTCATCCATATACCTTTGCTATGTGCCCCACTTCTTTATTGGATCAGTACCAGCTAAGTAGCTATATTTGTAATCCCATAGATTGATTGTAGTTTGACCCACATTGTACCCACATTGTGACTTTGCTGTATAAATTACCCCTGACAAAGGGCCTTAGGGGCAACCCACTCAAGACTTCTCCTGTCTCTCAGGAGTTACTCCTATTCCCCAGTAAATCTTTCCTACTCTTAAAAAAATAAAATAAAAGGATGCTTTGGGCACATGTAACACAAAACAACTTAGCGCTGCCTTTAGCAAAAACAAAAAGAGAGTATTTATTACTAGGACACAGACATCTCATGATAGTCAATGTTAGCAATTCAACCAGCCCTTAGAAAAAGACTGGAAGTAAGAACTGAGAAGCCATTGGAACCCAAGCAGTTCTCTGGGGCCCACGTTGTATTTTTCTTTTTGCAGGATAATTGTTGCTTCTTAATTTACATGACAAGAAAGCAAAGATTCTTCCAAAATCTCTGAATTTACATAGGTATCATGCCTGACTAACTCTCTTTATTCTTCTTTCTCAAATCCTTAGAAAAAGAAAAAAATCTCATTTGCTCAATATGGATCATGTGCCTACCTGTTACTATGTACAGACAGCCCACTGTCTGCCATCCATCCCTTTAAGGAGGTATTCAAATAAATATATATTAGTTTTTTGTAGACTAGGAAGCCAGCATAAATAATGTTAACCACAAACAAATCTATGTGAAACCAGTTCTTCTCTCAGATTGAACAGAATAATGAATCAACCCTCCTTTCCCGTGATGAAGTAACTAAAGGATCAGAGAAAATCCCAAGAGGCTAACGTCAATCTCTCCACTTGGAAGTATCAGGTCTAGTGTAAGAATGAACAAAGCTGGCTTAAAAGTGACACATTTAACTGGACCTCTGTGCCAAAATATACCGGTAGAATAAAATGTCACACTAAATAATGTGTGCTCACTTTCCTTTCCTCAATGTTCTGCTTAAATCCTATGTGTATGTGAGTAAAGCTAAAACTGTTTTATGCGTAAGATAACCAAAAGTACTTAGGCTAATAATAAATCAATTCATGCCTGTACCCTTTATTTGGAAAAGGCAAACAATCTAGATGTTAACTTCAAGGAGTCTCTGAACTGATAATTATCTGTTGTTTTGTTCGGCTTTGCTTTCCCTAGAGGATTTGCTAGTGCAAAACAGTATGGGACATCTTGCTTAGGAAAAGATTAATCACTTCCAAATATAAATTGAGTTGAGATTTTTTTTTAATGAAGTATATTTACTGCAGATTTCCCTTTTAAAGATGAACAATTTCCTAGACTGAGTTCTAGGAATACCTAAAACCCACTTTTTTCCCTAGTGGATAAGAATTCATGTTAAGTAGGCTTTCTCTCTAAATATATTCTCCTAGTCTCATCTTTCAAATTATCTGCTAAATTTAACAACAAATGCTTAAATTACATTTTTTTCCATAAATGGTGCTAAGCAAAGGTACTTTAAAGAGGGAAGTGCACAGTGCAAAGTAGAACTACATCTTGATTTTATTTCTGATTCTCTCTCTGACATTGGAGAACTTATTTCAGCTTCTTACACTGTGAGTTTTATATAATGGCACTATTTTACAATATTATGGTAATAAAAAATAAAATGTGAAGATTTAGAAAATATAAAAATTACTGTGATGTCTGGTATTGCTATTAGGTATGTTGCTCTATTTCAGGGAACACAGACATCATTTGCCCTGGACTTGACTTCTAGAAACTCATTCTTCATGGCCTGAAGTAAGTTAATAATATGTACTATTATTTGTTTGATTCATATATGACTAAAGTATTACCTTCCAAGGAGATCAAAGCTCTGAGATGCCAAGTGGTTTGCCCAAGTCCACACAACTGGTAGTAAGACTAGGATTTAAAGCTCATAGTCAAATCCTATCTTTTGATTCCAGGTCCAGCTTTTTCCTTTTACTGCGATGGAACTAGTTTGATGTTTAAAGAAACTTCTAATACCATTTCTTATCCTAACTTGTAATACAGGAGTCAAATGGAAAAATCCATTGAAGAATGTTTGGCCTACTTTTCTGGACTGATCAGAGATCCTGATTACTTCCTTTGATCACTTACATTTTAAATTCCTTTAATTACTTCTTTAACTCCTCATCCTACTTTTTCATTTATTTGTCTATGTTTTTACCTCCACTGAATGAGTTGTCTTCAATTCCAAAACGCTATAATGTGACAAAACCTGGATTGATACCAGTTGAGAGAACATAAAATAAAGGGAGGAATGAATGACAGGTCAGATGATTTGGGGCACTGTGGTTTGGTACAGGTCTAGTAACAAGTACCTGTTTTCAAATGATTTCTATATGTGGACCTCAATTCCTTTAAATGTAAAACAGGCTCAGCAATACCAATTTCATTGTGATTACAGTGAGAGTTAAATAAATATATGGTGTATGGGTAATGTATGGTATGCGCATAAATCAACGTATTAGTGATCAGTAGAATAATTGGTACAAAATAAATACAGAATAAATGGAAATTTTATTACTATGGTTGGTGAAAATCATTAATAAATCATGTTTGGAAGAGGTACTAAATATGGCTTGACTCACATTGAGGAAGGTGAACACTACTAAGCAGCAAACACCAGCTTTATATTTTCCTGATATTAGGCACTAGTGTAAGTACTGATGAAAGTGCACTTTAGGCAATAATACATTCAATGGAGGACATTTAAACAATGTCCTTAGACAAAAAGCAAAATTTAGAGTTTTCTTATGAATGGAGATGCTGCATACCACTTTCCAGCTACAGCCTGTTCAATGTTTTGTTCACCAGTTGTGTGTAAGGAGCAAAGTCCATGCATGACAGATGGCAGCCCAATTCTGGCTCCTCTGAAATGGCTTTCCTCCTACTCACACCAGTCCGAGGATGTGCTGAATTGAACACTTCAGATGAATCCTGAGCACTAACACTACTTCACAGTGTGACTCAGAGACCAACTGGGTTTTTCCTCATCAGTGACAGCCAAGCACTGAAACATGGTCTGAAGTCTGGATCTGATGAAAATTTATGTGCAAATTGTCATCCAATTTCAACAAGTTTGTGTATATATAAAAGTATGGAAGAATGGAAAAATCATCTTGATCAGCCATTAAGTCCTTTGTAGTAATCAAGGGTTTTAACAAGTAACTGGGCTTCATGTAGTCAACACCCAGTTCAGAAGTTGAAGACTAACCTTGACCACTAACCTTGATGCCCCGCTTTTCTTTAACCTCCCCCACACTCGGTAATGACTGTTTTACTTGTTAAATAACCCTTAAATCCATGCACTTCTCTCTGTCTCCACTGTAACTCCTGGTCTCAGCCAACATCATCTAAGCCAAATGTGGTCTCCCTACAATTAATCTCCCTCCTTCATGTAGTCGGACAGATCTGTCCAAAACACACACTTGGTCCTATCTCTGCCACCACTGCATTCCTGCTGCTTACAAGCCTTCAACGGTACCTTTTGTTCTTATAATTAAAGTTAAAACACACAGCATGGTCTATAAAAAGCATAGTGTTCATAGTTACCACAGTGTACTCAGTTATCAAGGTTCTTAATAACCAAAACAGAAATTGACTCAATGATTTAAAAAGCAAAGAAATGTATTAAAAAGATATTTCCACTAACAAGAAATTGAATCTGACCCATTAAGACAAGAAAAGAGTTGTAAGTTAGACATGGTGGCACATGCATGTAATCCTAGCAGAAAGGCTGAGGCAGCCTCACATATTGGAGCCCAGCCTATGAAGCTTAGTGAGACCTTGTTTTAAAAGGACTGAGGCTATACCGTAGTGAGAAGGCTGAGACCAAGCTAAGGAAATAGATGCCACAACTTGCCCTACCAACACCCTTGACACAACAACTGGAGCCACTGCCACACCTGCCAAGATCAGAAGAGAATTTCTTACTGTTTTGCTTACGGTTCCCAGTCTAAAGATTGGGTGGGTGCACGTGATTGGCTGAGGGTAGGTCATGTGAGCCACCAGGTGCTGAGCTGCTATAAAAAACTAGGTGTCCTCCCCACAAGACTGATACAGTAGGGGAATCCCCAGACAAGAGGTATTTCAAATGCTGAGCCCCCAAACAGAAAAAGAGGAGAGTGAGACAAAAGAAGGACCAGGAGAAAGGTAAGGAGGAGGTAAGGAAGAGAGGAAGAGAGGGAGAGATGGAGGGAGGAAGGGGAAAGCATATACTATATATGGCCTATGATTTGGTCCTTTGCCCCAACCCATCCCCAACCCCCTGCCTTCACCTTGTCCCCTCCCTCTCTACACTCCAACTACACTGTCCTTTCTTCAAGCACTCCCCATATGGCTCTTTGCTCTGATTTGAGTACTCCTGTCACCACCCAAAACCCTACCCTCCTTTGGCCTATACAATGTCAGTGTACTGCTAGGAAAAGGATGGTGTGTCCAGGGAAATCTAAAGAGAGGACCATTTTCTAGGTGTGGGCACAGTTAAGGAAACCAATCAGCTGTGGTAAAGCACCATGAGCTAGTAACACAGGAAACTCTCATCGCCCTCACCTAAAGGAGTAAGGAGATGCTTCCTGCATCTAGAGAAAACAGCTGTTGCCTTCAGCAAAGAACTCAGTCTATGTCCTGACAGGGAAAGTGCAAGAGTATTCTGATCACACTTTGTCCCTACCCTGTCTCTCTTCAGATGCCTCATTGGCAAACCCAGCCTGAGACCAGAGGGACAGAGCAGAGCTGAGAAAGACTAGGGTAGGTGTGGAAGAGGTATTGGAAATTAATCCAGTGTTGCCAGCATCTTTTGTGTTTAGGTCCCTTTCCTTAACAGTACTTAACTCTTACAGTAATTTTTTCTTTCTTGCTTTCTCTTTTTTTTGGGGGGGGAGGTGGTGGGGATTGAACTCAGGGCCTTGTGCTTGCAAGGCAAGCACTCTAATCACTGAGCTAAACCCCCAGCCTCTTTTAGTAATTTTTAATCATAAGTGGTTTTAAAAAATTTTTTTTTGTGATACTAGGGATTAAACCAGGAAGTGCTGAGCTATTTCCTCAGACCTTTGTATTTTTTATTTTATTTTTTTTAGTTTAAAACAGGGTCTCACTAAATTGCCCAGGCTGGCTTTGAATTTACAATCCTGCTGTTTTAGCTTCCTGAGTACCTGGGTTACTGGTGTGTGACAGCACACCCAGCTCTAAAATTATTTTCTGTTAGATTGTGAATTCTTTGAGGTCAGGGTTTGCATCTGTCTTTTACAAAAATTTTTATTAGTACATTTGCAGTACATAATGATTACATTCATTGTGGAATGCTGGCACATGCACTGTACATAACACATATTAATTCTTTTCACTTCCTTTTCCTCTCCTCTCCTCCCTGCTCTTTCTAACTTTTGGTCCCCTTACTATTTGTATCTGTCTTTTCTTACTATCGTTTCCCTAGGAACCAGCATAATAACTGGTACACCAAAACCCCTCAATCAAAATTTCTTGAGTTAATGAAGATACGTGCAATATGAGACCCTATGTTTTAAACAGGGTTTTTTGAAGCTATCATGGTAGATAAGCTCACTACCACTGAGCTATGGCCCACTCAGCTTCCAAATAGTTTAATTCTCACCAGGTGCAGTGGCATGCACCTGTACTCCCAGCTGCTTAAGAGGCCAAGATGGGAGGATCATCATAACTTTGAGACCAGGTAGGCAACATAGCATGATCCTATCTTTAAAAAATAAGTTTATGATGGGGGGGACCAAGATGTATCATGTACAGGTACAAATTAACCATGATGAACATGATCATTTTGTATACAATGTACCAATACATGTTCTTGGTTAAAAAAGAAGTTTATGGTTTTATCATAATTTATGATTTATACTGATGGTTGCACCATTTGGCAAAGTTTTAAAGAAAAAAAAAGTTTCTCTGTTTCCTTGACAGCCAGGTTATTTCTTAGTTTTCTTCTTTGTCCACCCATCAAAATGTCCTTTAGCTTGGTGTGGTGGGCATGCCTGTAATCCCAGCTACTGAGGAGACTCAGACAGGAGAATCCCAAGTTTGAGGCCAGTCTGGGCAACTTGATAAGACCCTGTCTCAAAATGAAATAAGAAGGGCTGGAGATGTAGATCAGTGTTAGTAGGCTGCGGGGTTCAGTTCCTATACTGCAAAAACAAATCATAAAATAAAACGCCCTTCAACTGCAAAGTTTCTGAGAACCTACTGAGATTGTGCTAAACGTTCCTCATAGTCTGCCTTCTCTCCCTCCCTCTCTCTGTTGTACTGGGAATTGAACCTAGAGCCTTCAAACTGAGCTATGTTCCCAGTCCTTTTATCTTTTGAGACAGGATCTTAGTAAGTTGCTAAATCCAAAGATTTTCTTGCCCAGTTAACTTTTCTAGTCAGTTTATTGAATGCTCATTCCATAGCATACAGGTAAAAACCTAATTTAGGATTCATGATAACCAGAAGTCTAAGCCACAATGTACAATAAACATTTCAATCCAAATCTCTTTGCCTGTGTGCTATATTAAAATATGCCTTGAAACAGACACAATGCCATATGGTGAATGACATATGGTACAAGACAAACTCTATTCACATAGAAAATATGCTAATGATATCCTGTACAGGAAATACAAGTAGAACCAGATTTACTTTTTCTTTGTAGGTTTATCTGGTATCAGCATTTAAAAATACTGATTCCCAGTGTCACAGTGGGAAGAAGAGGGAAGCTCAACAGAAATAGCTGATGTTTTAGGCCAGATGCAAAGAATCCACCCAACAAAGACAGTCTAATCCATGATCAGGTCAGAGTCAAGGTAATTCAGGCTAATCGGAGACATTTAGAGACACCACTGAGCATTACCAAGTGAGATCTTCAAACCCAAGATTACTCTGGTCCAAAGAATTCAGCCTAACCATGGGAAACACACTCAGCATCCCTAGCTATCTCACCCAGTAGTCATGCAGACTGTGCTTATATTTACTGGCTAGGGCTCTATCAGGCCAATACTCCCTTTTGTAATATATTTTGCAACATCTCCTTTACTATCTTGAAATGTAACTTGTAAGTAATATAACTTAGACAAAACATTTTTAAACCAATATAATGATTTAAGTATATAAATAAAGGCTAAGTAAAATACACTTACAATAAATATATATTACAAGCTGGATGTGGTGGCGCACACCTGTCATCTCAACTCTAAGGAGGCTGAGGCAGGAGAATTACCCTGAGTTTGAGGCCAGCCTGGGCTATATAGTGAGTTCAAGGGCAGCCTGAACTACATAGTAAGACCATGTCTCAAAATAGCAAAACAAAAAAAATTTTTTTTAATTTTTTTTTTAATATTCTGGGACTATAACTCAGTGCTTGAATGTTTGCCTAGCAGGCTTAAGACTCTGGGTTCAATCCCCATTACGGAAAACAACAACAAAAGTTTTAATCCGCTGAACAATTTTTTGATGTTTTTGATGTAATAATTTGTCATATACATTGTGAAGCATCTCCCGACCCTTTTCATTAAATGCCAGTAGTGTACTCTGATCCTTTTAACAAACCAAAATGCGTCTTCAAGTTCCCTAAATGCTGCGGGGTATATAATGTCTCCACTGTTGTGAATTGCTGCACTGGAGGATTCAGTCATCAGTTTTCTCACTATGATGGTATCATTGGGGTGTTGACATTCTAAACCTTCTTTTGATTGGTACAATTCTTTGTGGCAGCTCCAGAAACAAAATCCTTCTCATTTAAAAAAATAAGTTTGTGGTAAGAATACTGGAGCAGCTCGGCCTACTGAAGGAATAGCTGAACAAGCAGCCCTCAGTGTATCACTTAAGATTAAATTCCAGTAAACAGAATAGAAAACTCAAAAGAACAGTGGTTTAAAAAAAAAAAAAGAACAGTGGCTTAAATAAGATAGAATTTTAGTTCTCTTTCACATACACTGAGCCTGGGCTGAGAAGGAGAGCAGATACACCTGGTATAGTTCAATCTATGACATCTCTAGGGATGGAAGAGGCTCATTCAGCACACAGCTCCTCCTTCCTTGGGATGTGGCTCTGATTGTCAGGTCTAAAATGGCAACAATACAAGAGTGATGAAGAATATAGCTGTCTCAGACACTTTCCTCACTGCTGGGACAAAATATCTAACACCTACAGGTTAGAAGAGGTTTATTTTGGCTCCTGTTTTTCAGAAGTTTTTGTCCTTGCCAGGTCAGTGGAAGGGTCTGAGTGGAGAAAAACTGTTCACATCATGGCAACCAGGAAGCAGAGAGAGAAGGGAGGAGACAGGAAGGAAATAAACCCTTCCAGGTCATGGCCAGAGTGACCCGTCTATTCCATCCAGGCCTTGCCTCTTAACAGCAAGTCAGCTTTAATGCCCCTGTGATCCAGGCACCTTCCAAAGATGGGGCCTATGACCAAATGAAGCTCTTGGGGACTATCTCAATAAATACAAACCATAACAACAGCAAGGCCACATCCCTCAGTATCTGCAGGTCTGCAGAAAACTGAATCCAGGCATCCTCTGTGGATATCAAAATCCATGGAGGTTCAAGTTCTATATATAAAAGAGTGTAGTGTTTGTGTATAATTTATGTATATACTTTAAGTCACATGTAGTGGTAGAGTGTTTGCCGGACAAGCACAAGGCTTTTGGTCTGGCCCCCAGAACAGCAAAAAAGAAGAAAAGAAATGCCTCTAGATTACTTATAATACTTACAACAATGGTATTTAAATAGTTGTCACATTGTATTGTTTTGAGAACAAAACAATAAAAAGTCTGTATTTGGTTAGTACAGAAGCACTTTTCTTCTAATATTTTTTACCCACAGTTGTTTGAATTTGCAGATATGGAGCCTACAGATAGAGAAGGAAAACCCTATGTGTGCCTGAGTGTGTACGTGCGTCTGTGTTGTGGTTGTGGGGATTGAATCCAGGGCCTTTACACTGCTGAACTACATCCCCAGTTCCCCCCACCCCCACCCTTTTAAATTTTAGGACACAGTCTCACTTTGTTGCTAAGTTTCCAAGGCTGGGCTTGAACTTACAACCCTACTGCCCC